>PVIU01017879.1:0-40593 GCA_004026605.1 Ondatra zibethicus
GACCTATCTCTTCTGCATGTATTAGCTTTTTGGGAATCTAGTCTATATGGATGCACACCTTCCTAGGCTGGGATGGAGGGGGGAGGGCCTTGGGCTTCCCACAGGGCAGGGTACCCTGCCCCCTCTTAAGGAAGCAGGGGGAGGGAGGAGGGTTAGTGGGGGAGCGGGAGGGGACTGGGAGAAGGGGAGGAAGTGTAAAATTTTTGAATGAAAAATAAAAGAATATTAAAGAAAATAACAGGAGGCAGAGGAGGCTCTGTCTATGACATGGACAGTGATGGAACAGATCCTATGTTAGCATGGAGAATGATATTCTAACAGATGCAGACCATCAGATGCAGGAGACTCCTACCCAGTCTCTGTGGTCCTCTGTACCAGCACTTTCCTCTGATATGCCGTACTTGGTCCATGGACTTATTTCTCCAATTCTTGAACAACTGTAAATTCTTTTCAAAACATGATCACGGTAGTGCTGACACACTGACTGAGCTCTGGTGCAAGCATAGTCCCCTGCCTCAAAACACAAACGTCAGCAGAGCTCACCTGTGTGGTTGTGGAACTTGACAATGCTGAGGCCACTCTGAGCTCTTTTTCTGATCTCTGATACTTCTGCTCTACCACCAGGAGCCCCAGGACCTTGGATGCAGTTTGTTTACAAGAATGTTCCAGTGTCGGTGAGTGAGAACAGTGAGCTTAGTGATGGACAGCTGGTCTCAGTGAGCCTGTGGTCAGGGTCAGGAGCTGAGCTGGGCAGAAATGCTGAGAGAGATGAAAAGGAGGTAATTCTTTTTCAGCTTTATATGGAAAGACAAAAACCCCAAAAAGAGCAATAACAAAAAATGGATAGCTAAAATAATCATGAATAATAAAAGAACTGCTCGAGGTATCAACATTTTCCGCTATGTATTGTATTACAGGGCAATAGGATTTTTAAAAAAACAGCATGATATTGGCATGAAAACAAATATACTGATCAATATAATCAAACTGAAGACCCAAACATAAGTCTGCATACCTATGGACACCTGAATTTTCATAAAGGACCTAGAAGCAATGGTGTAAAAAAGATTTCATCTTCACAAAATGGTGCAGATCAAACAGTGGGGTGTGCCAAAGTTCACAGCCTAGGTCTCCAATATGTCTGTCTTTCATAATTTCTCTCAGAATAAGGCATCAGCACAGACATGGAGGTCAGTGACTACTTAGGGACAGAAGCAAAACATTCCTCAGGTTTATGGATCCTGACACGCTGGCATATGGCTGGGAAGAGGTGTTGAGGAGTATTTGATGGAAAAGTAGTGACTGAGGCAAAAGTGTCTCAGAGGTTTGCTACTCCACTCCCAGCCAGCAGAGGCAACTGGAAACGCTGTCTCTCCAGGGCCTCAGTTACAGAGATCTGGGGAAAAGGGGAATGGGACTAAGCCGGGAGCCTGTGCAAAAGCAGGGCAGCCTAGCTGCGGTTCTTCACTCAGCATTACTGGCTGTGTGACAAGCCTGCCTGGTGCTGTAGGAAGCACAGCTTCACAGTCTCCCCTGGAGACCAGCCAAAGAAGAGACTTTTTGAATAATCCTAGTTAGTCCTGAAAAAGCACTTATTTTAATCAGGAACCAAACTCCTCAGTGGAACTTGCCACTGGGGCTTGTTATATGGTAAAAACAAATGCCTACTTAGCCACTGCTAAGAAAGGCACTCCTGAGTTCCAGCTATCCTAAGCACACCTCCGTGGTCCCTGATTCAGGAGAGAAAAGCACGTCCAATGTGACTGGGCAGAGGGGTCTTGAACTTTAGTCCTGTTTCTACTTGTGGTATAGCATCTTGTGATTGCCCTGGTAAAACTCTGCAATAGAATTGAGTCCTTTTTATGATACAAAAAGAATAAATCTCTGGGTTCTGGGAGTCTTCCTCAGCAATTTAACTCATCTAGTTGCTGATGTCAGTGCTCTTAGGTGATGCAAAGTGAGTCTCCTAGCCCTGCCACAATTCCACACCAGAATGAAACAGACTACAGGTGACCTATGCCACTCAATACCTATCTTATACAGCATTAAAATAAAAGGACACAAATACCCCTTTATATGTACCTGCCTTTATTTAAAAGGAGAAAGAAACTGTGTGAACTGTGCTGGTATTTGCCTTTTTTTTTCTTTTTTACCAAAAGTCATAGTTTAGGGAGATTGACATTTACTGAAATGTGTTTAATAGGAGGTTACAAGATATGTCTGTGTCGAGACAGAATTTCTTGATTATGATCATCCTGGGCCTCAATTCTCCAACTTTCTTTATATGCTGCTATGGTTTCAATTTGTCCCTCCAAGTTCTTCTGCTGGAAACTCAATTCCCCATGCAATGAGGCTGGGGGTGGACTGAAGAGGGGATTAAGTCTTGAGGGCTCTGCTGTGGGAAGGGATTAAGGTGTGAGGTTTTTTTTTTCTTTTCTTCTTCTTTTTTTTTTTTTTAGGGGGAGGAGGGTTTTGAGACAGAATTTCTCTGTAGCTTTGGAGCCTGGAACTAGCTTTTGCTAGTCCTGGAACCAGCTCTTGCAGACCAGGATGGCCTCATACTCACAGAGATCCACCTGCCTCTGCCTCCCGAGTGCTGGGATTAAAGTCATGCATGTGCCACCACTGTGTGGTTTGTGAGTTTCTCATAAAGGAAATTCCAGCCCCTTCTGACTCAGTCTCTTTCTAGCATGGGGGGAGGCAGGGAATCATTTTCACTAGACACAGTGCCCTTGACCTTATGTTACCTAGACCAAGGAATTTTGAGTCAAAAGATTTCCTTTGTAAGTTTCCAGGTCTCTGGCATTCTGTTATAGCAAAAGAAAACAGAAAAAGACTGTATGTATGGACACAATACTGAAAGGAAAAGAAAATATATTACATTGTTAGTTTTATGACTGCCTAATGAATTAAAATAAAATAAAACTAAAGAAAATTATCTTCAAATTTCCACATGGGGTTAGGCTATTGTGCAACTCCAATTGTGTTTGTCATGAAGAGATCTCTTCCTTCCTACCATGTCATGTTGCCTGAATATCCCAGGATTCTTACCAAATATGAAAGAGTTCAATGGTTTTGCCCAGTGTCCTATGTTCACAACGGCTGTTTCCATTTTAGGCTGTGTAGATAAAAGGCTGTGTCCACAGTGGGCTGTGTTGGCAGTTGGCTATGATCAGATAGGGCTGTGTTCATTGTAGGCTGTGTTCATGGTAGACGATGACTATGGTGGGCTATGTTCATAGTAGGCTCTGTTCACGGTAAACTTGTTCCATGGTAGGCTATGTCCAGGGCAGGGGACATCATGGTACACACAGTGTCAGTGGCAGGATTAGATATCTTCCCCGTTAATACCCAGGGTGTTGGAATTTCAAAAGGAGCCATTCTCTAGTGATCAGAGGTTAGGCCAGATCCCATCTGCAGGACCACTGGCTTCTACCAATTCTTACCATCCCATGGTCAATACTGCTGTATACAAAAGGATCATAGAACTGTTGTTATTTTCCTTATCATTTCTTTTGGAAAAAATATGAAAATACTTTCTCCTTTCTCCATCCCTCTTTTGTAAGGCTGTTGTCAATTCGCCTACTGCAACCCCACTAAACCTCCTATTCCTTGACTAATCCATGCCCACATGACTCAGTAAGCAAAATTATAAAATCTACTTACTAACACGCCTTACTCCATGTGCTCAAAGCCTCCAGCAGAGACTCAACAGTACTTATGCAGGGTGCTTCTGCTCTTTCCATCAACACAAAGGCAGCCAGCAAGAAGCCATTTTCTATATACTCTGTAAAGGTACAGCCTTTAAACTTTGGGCTGAGCTTTGGATAACAGCCATGCTTCATGCTGTGACTGTGTTCTGCTGACTCTATTATATTGCACTGAGAAGTTTCTGAATAAATCATACAAGAGTGTCTGGACTTGGACAAAAGCCCATACTGACTCCTGTGCTATCAAGGTTCTGACTTCCTCTGAACCCAGCATCCATCTGCACAGGTACATTCAAACATTTTAGCAATTTCCTTAAACTTCTGGTAGGGCTTGTTTTAAAATGATAACTACATATAACCTATTATTCTAGATAGGCTTTTGCTGCTGTGATAAAATACTGGTCAAAAGCAATGTGGGGAGGAATGGATTTATTTCAGCTTATAGCTTATAGTCCGTTAGGAAAGGAAGTCAGGACAGAAACTGAGACAGAGGCCATGGAGAGGCCATATTGCTTACTTACTTTTCCCACATGGCTTTCTCAGCCTGCTTACTTATACAATCCAGTATAACCTGCTCAGGGTGATACTATCCACAGTGGGCTAGGCCTTCCACTCCAATCATTGATAAAGAAAGAAGTGGCCCCCACACTTGCCTATAGGCCAATCTGATAGAGGCGGTTCCTCAGTTGAGGTTTCTTCTTTCCAGACAGCTCCAGCCTTCATCAAATTGACAAAGAACTAACTATTACACTTACAAATTGACTTAATTTTAACTTGTAATAGTGAAATTCAGTTTCTGATTAAGCTCACCACACTGCTTTTCCATTGTTTAAATCAACCTTGGCTAGACATGATTATAGTACTTTGAACAAGTAGAAGGCCCTAATCTCTATATACTTTGATTTTTACTTTAGATCCCAGAGATCTCTTGATTGTGATTCAGAACAGAATTTTAAGATTGAGAGATTGATTATATTGGATTATCAAGGTGGACCCTGAATGTAAAGCCAGGTAGCCTTTAAAGGAAGGAGTCAGAGTCAGATGAATGGACGTGATGTACCTAGGAAAACTGCCTTCTGAATATTTATGTTGGTGCCACAAAGTAATGCTATGGTCAATACTTGTCATGGAACCTTCTTCTCACTGTGGGTAGCAGGTACTACAGAGACTGGTGGCCGGTCAAAGTGCTGAGAATAGATGCCTGTCGAATATTCACCCCTTCCAAAGCTCAGGGAACTTTGCAGAAGAGAAGAAAGAACATAAATTGGAAGAAAGGATGCATGCTCTGGAAAACTGTCTTCTGGGCTAGACATGAGTCCTGTTCTCTCAGCAGTCATGACTGCCTGCACAGGACCTGCATTCACCCATTGGATCCATTGATATTCCATCATCGATAGCAGAGGATTCATGAAGGCCCCTCCCCTTACAGGGAATTTATAGCAAGTTAATAGTTGCTTGAGGCTGGAGAAATATTTTCTTCAGTAGTGTAGCTACTGGTAAGCATCCATGCGCCTATAACTAACCCTAATTAAATTCACTGATGCACTAAAACTGAAAAAGAAGAAGAAAAGACACGAAAGTAAAGGGGAGACTAATTGGGAAGAGGAAAGGATTCAGTGAGAATAGGAAGGAATAAGAGAGGTTAATGGAGAGGAGTATGATCAAATACATCATACATATGATCATGTATAATTAATACACATGTATAAAATTCAACAATAATGAATACAGAGAAATATTTGGTATTTTAATATAAAAATGTATAAATCAAGTAGATTTGAGTGTGCTGTACTTGAGATTGGAGTGTTGTGGACATCAAGTAAAGTAAATTCAGTAGCATGGAGCTGAGACAAAGCATGGAATATATTCTCTCCTGGGAGCTTGTCTTGGGAGCAGCCTGTTTTCATGGTAATAATTTATAATCAAGCAAATCCTATTTCTGATAGAGCTGACAGGCATGTTCAGGCACAGAAATGTCGTGATGAAGATAATTCTTGCTTTGTTTCAACTAACTGCAAGTAAATGCCTTTGTGTAAAGCTGCTTTTTCTTTTATGGTTTTAATCTTGAAAAGCTGAAACTAGTGGCAAAATAATGAACACAAATTAAATGTGCAGGTTTAATGTGAATCAGCCTAGAAAAAAATAGGGAGACCATTCAAGAAGACTGGAATAAATGAAGACAAAGCAGGTTTATTAAGGGAAGAAAACATTGCAAAATATGACTTTTTAAAAGAAAATGTATATTCATAATGTAATAGCATTTCTAAAGATAATGGAGTATGTTTTTGACCAACTATAACAGAATCCAAAAATTTAACTTGAGATACAAATGGAGATAAATAATCAAGAACATTCTGTGAAAGATCAATAATTGAGGGTTCATATAATCAGGTAATGAGGCATATTAAATTTTACCACAGTTAAAGATTTATTATCAGTTGAATAGACAGCAATGTAGCAGAAGGAAAGGAACAAGTGTAAATGTAAGAGCAGTTAGCAATTTAATTTATAAGGAAGTTGTCATCTTAAATCAGTAAGAAAATGGTTAAATTATGTAAGAGTCCTAGAGTAATGCGGATGCATCAGGAAAAGTAAATTAGGTTGCAAGTCTATTTCACAGAACCATCTTAAATAAAGCACTTAATGAAGTCAGCAACACAAAAGGGTCCAGGTTATGTAGGACTTTGCACTAACTAAAGAAAGCCATAATTTGTACTAAGGCGTGATTTGGAGGCACTAAACTGCAGGATAGTGTGCTTTATTCATACTTTGTGAGGATCGAAGTGGCTTCAATGTGGTGAACTGGAAACTTGCAGATAAATCAAGACAGCAACAAAACCAATTGGGAGGCTGATGTAGAAGTCCAGGGAGCAGAGGAGGTCTGGGTCAGGAGGTGGTACAGATAGTACATACAAGCAGATACATTCGTTCAGCATCATTTGGAGGATGTCTCCTGAGTATGATAATAGATTCACGAGGGAAGGAAGAAAAAGCATCCAGTATACACTGATTATTGCTGAGAAAGTCATTGGAGAACAGTGCAATGGAATTTGCATTCCACTGCAGAATGGGTGGGCTGGAGCAAGCCCAGAAAATACCAGTGTGGGGATACATGTTTGCCTGTAGGAGTTAAGTCAGAGTCACAACCCTCCCCTCCCTCCACCTAGTGCTGTTCTTGCTACCTAGTTTCTACAAGTTAAGACATCAGCTTAGGGAACAGTAGATTTGGAGAAACTCATTGGAACCAAAGTCAACTAACTGACTTCCAGTTGATGAAAGACCCTTGAAGCAGAAAGAGAGTTGTGGGAAAGTCAGCTGACATCATCTTCATTTGCCCCACTGAATATGGATGCAGGAATATAGTTATGCTGAACCTGGCTTACTACTAAAGGCTTACTCTACACACTATACAGGAACAGCTCATTTATATGCCAAGAAAACCCTAGGCTATTCTGATAATTTAGGTGTGAATCTTGGGTTTTAGCAGCTGAAGTGAGAACAGAAAGGAGACTAAATCAAAACTCCACGTGACTGGCACTGTGCAAAACCTTAATGAGCTCCATTCCATCTCCTCTTGGGGTAGTAACTCATATTGAATTCATGCAAGGTGCTTGTTTACTATTCTCCTACCCATGAGGATTAATTTTTTCTGTGCCTAATAGTTGGCTGCTTTCTGGTTAAGCAGTCATGCTCATTTTCTGTGTAAGAGGGAGGAAGGATCCTTTTTTTGCTCTGGAGAACTTAAAAGTGAGACCAACGTAATTCCAGTGTCTGGCCCCTTGCCTGTCTCATCTCCACCACCATAAATTGGAACAGGGACATCTGCTTATAATTGACATATCCTGACTCCTTAGCATAGTTCTTTGAACCATTTTATTTTTAAAGTCTTCTTTTACTCCACATGACTACTTAATAAACCAATATTTACGGGTGAAATGGATGCACAGATAGAATTTAAGCAGAACAAATAGTAAGACATGACAAAAGTGATGAACAGTACAGAAGAGAAAGGGTTAAGGACATTTGGACTCATTAGGAAGCCAAGAGTACTACCTTTGAGGGACCAGAAGGATTAAGTGAGGATACATGGAGAAGCAAACACAGAGAGGGATACAGGTGCAATGACAGGGATCTAGAATAGATCTATGGGAAGAGAGACTGGGCAGCAGTAACTGTAGAGTTCTTGGGGGAATGGGGGTCAAAGGAAAATACTGCAATGAAAATCTGTAAGAATTTTCACATCCATAAAGTTGGGCAGGGCAACAGGAAACAGGAGTTGATATCTCAATAGAAGGATAGGAATATTCAGATCATGAAGTCAGGATCTTCTAAGAAAGGGCTTGGCTTTGAAATTGTTGTATGGAGTATAGACAGAATGAGGGAGATGAAGGCCTAGAGAGCTGTGGAGAAAATCACTTTGCAAGACTTGCTAAGGGCCCCATTCCCCTTCCCTCTAGTTAAGGAATGATGTCAGGATGCTTTGCAACTTCTTTTTATTTCTATTATACATAGAAATATGACAGAGAGACCATACGTAAGCAGAGACTGCTCATTCATTTCCTGGCCACCCAGGCCAAAAAGATCACACAGACACTATATTAATTACAACACTGTTTGCTCTATGGCTCAGGCATATTTCTAGCTAACACTTATTTCTTAAATTAACCCATTTCTATTAATCTATGTATCACCACAAGGCTGTGGCCTATACCGGTAAGTTTTCAGCATCTTTCTCCTTTGGCAGCTACATGGTGTTTGCCTGACTCAACCTCCTTTCTCTCTGCATCCACTTTAGTTTTCCCATCTAGCTCTATTGTGCCCTGGCATAAGCCAAAGGAGCTTCTTTATTAACCAATGGTAATAAAACATATTCACAGTATTCAGAGGGGTATTCCACATCATCTTCCCCTTTCTATCTAAATAAAAAGGAAGGTTTTAATATAACATATTAAAATTACAAATAACAAAGCAGGTATCAAGCAAGAATTATAGTTACATATTTTATGTGAGATTAATTTTTATATCTAAACTATCTTTTATTCTAACTATATTATATTATAACTATAACTATCTGTCTTCAACTCCATCAAAGACCCCAGAAGGATATATTATTACCTAAGTAAACAGGGAATGCATTGTAAGCAACTTCCAAAACTCTAGAATTGATAGAGACATCTCCCTTCCTGGACAGTCATCCAAAGTGCCTCTGTAATGTTGGGGCATCCATCTTCAGACTACAGGCCAATAGAATCTGACAGACTTATCCACAAAGGAAATTTGAAAGACTGTTTTGCCTCTATTGGCAGTTTGTCAGTTACTTTTTTCTGTGTCCTGCAGAACGTCTGGCAGTTTTATCTGTGAAGCAGGAATCCTGAAGGACCATCCTGTCTTTCGGAAAGTTCAGCTATCACCTTTCTGTGACTTCATACTGTCCAGTTCATACTGCATATCATCAAGCAGTACAGGCAAGAGCAGTTTCTTTCCCAAATGGCTAACCTTGCAAATTCCATAATGAGTTTCTTTAATACCCATCAACCTTTCTGAAGTTAACTGGTGCTGCCAGAAGCAGGCATGTCTCACTGTCGGAAAAAAGGCTGCTCTTAAAACATTTTAAATGTCACATTCTGCAGGCCTTTGAAGAGTTGAAGATTATCTAACTGAAATATATCTCTGTATATATAGAAAATTTCTAGATTAATAGAATATAATTTTTTCCTTGACCCATTGGTGATTCAGGTGAGCATTGTTTAATTTCCATGTGTTTGTGGGCTTTCTGAAATTAGTGTTGCTGTTGAATTCTAATTTTAAGTTATGGTGATCTGATAAGATACAAGGGTTATTCCAATTTTTTGTGTCTGTTGAGGTTTGCATTGTTCCCTAACTAAAATGACTAAAAGTTTTATTATTAGAGATGACTATCTATTAACCTGATTTCTTAATTATATATTACATTTTAAATGAGTTGCATAACCATAATACCTTAAACAAGAGCAGAAATATACATATATACAAAATTGACCTTAATTTGTATCAGTGGACCAAAGTCCATACCAATGTAAAGTATTCATTTCTATATCATATCCCCCTTATGTAAACTATCATATCATCAGCAAATAGAATTTTACTTCTTTTCCCATTTTTATTCCCTTGATCTCCTTTTGTTGTCTTATTGTTTTTGCTAGAACCTCAAGTTCTATATTGAATACATATAGAGAGATTGCACAACCTTGTCTTGTTCCTGATTTCAGTGGGATCGCTTTGAGCTTCTCAACAATTTAGTTTGATGTTGGCTGTTGGCTTGCCATATGTTGCTTTTATTATGTTTAGGTATGTTCCTAGAATTCCTGCTTTCCCCAAGACTTTTATCATGAAGGGATGTTGTATTTTGTCGAAGAATTTTTCAGCATCTAATGAGATGATCATGTGAGTTTTTTTTCCAGTTTGTAAATATAGTGGATTACAGTGACAGATTTTCATATGCTAAACCATCCCTATTTTTCCAGTATGAACTCTACTTGGTCATGGTAGATAATTTTTCTGATGTGTTCTTGAATTTGCTTTGCCAGTATTTTATTGAGTATTTTTCATCAATGTTCGTGAGTGAGATTGGTCTGTAATTCTCTTTCTTAGTAATTTCTTTGTGTGGTTTGGGTATCAGGGTAATTGTAGCTTCATAAAATGAGTTTTGGCAATGTTCTTTCTGTTCCTATTGTGTGTAACACTTTGAGGAGTATTGGTATTAGTTCTTCTTTGAAAATCTTGTAGAATTCTGTGCTGAAACCATGTGTTCCTGGGCATTTGTTTTTTTGGAAAACTTTGATGACTATTTCTGTTTCTTTAGCAGTTATAGGTCTATTTAATTTGCTTAGCTGGTCTTGCTATAATTTTATTAAGTGATATTTATCCAAAAATTATTCATTTCCCTTAAGTTTTCCAATTTTGTGCAGTACAGGTTTTCAAAGTATGACTTGATAATTCTCTGGATTTCCTCCATGTCTGTTGTTATGTCCCCCTTTTCATTTCTGATTTTGTTAATTTGGATATACTCTCTCTGCCTTTTGGTTAGTTTGGATAAAGATTTGTCTATTTTGTTGATTTTCTCGAAGAACAAACTCTTTGTCTCATTTAGTCTTTGTATTGTTGTCATCTGTTAACTCACTAGCATGGGATTTTTCCAGCTTCTTTATGTAGGCATTTAGTGTAATAAGCTTTTCTCAACATTGCTTTCATTGTGTCCCATAAAATTGGGTATGTTGTGTGGTAATTTTGTTGAACTTTAGGAAGTCTTTAATTTCTTCCTTGACCCATTGGTGATTCAGGTGAGCATTGTTTAATTTCCATGTGTTTGTTGGCTTTCTGCAATTAGTGTTGCTGTTGAATTCTAATTTTAAGTTATGGTGATCTGATAAGATACAAGGGTTATTCCAATTTTTTGTGTCTTTTGAGGTTTGCATTGTTACCTAGTATGTATCCAGTTTTTGAGATGGTTCCATGAGGTGCGGAGAAGAAGGTATGTTCTTTTATGTTTGGATGGAATGTTCTTTACATGTCTGTTAAGTTCATTAAGTCATAACATCTGTTAGTTCCCTTATTTCTCTGTTATATTTCTGTCTGGAAGACCTGTCCAGTGGTGTGAGTGTGTGAGGTTTAAGGTTTAGTAATGTATCTTTTACATATGAGGGTGACCTTGTATTTGGGGAATAGATGTTCAGTATTGAGATTTCCTCTTGATGGATTTTTCCTGTGACTAATATGAAACATTCTTCTTTGTCTCTTTTGAATGATTTTAGTTTGAAGTCTATTTTGTTAGATATTAGGATAGCTACACCAGCTTGTTTCTTAAGTCCATTTTATTAGAAAACTTTTTCCAAACCCTTTACTCTAAAGTAATGTCTGCCTTTGAGGTTGAGGTGTATTTCTTGTATGTAGCAGAAGGATGGATTCTGTTTTCATATCCAATCTGTTTTCCTGTGTCATTTTATAGGTGAGTTGAGTCCATTTATATTAAGGAATATTAATGACCAATTATTGCTAGTTCCTGTTATTTTAGTTTTTGTTGCTGGTGATATTATTGTGTGTGTTTTCCCCTTCTTTAGGATTTGCCACTGTGAGATCATCTGTTTTCTGTGTTTCTGTGAATACAATAAACTTGCTTGGGTTGGAGTTTTTCTTCTAGTACTTTGTGTAGGGCTTGGTTTGTGGCTAGGTATTCATTAAATCTGGTTCTGTCATGGAATATCTTATTTTCTTCATCTATGGTGATTGAAAGTTTTGCTGGGTATAGTAGTCTGGGCTCGCATCTTTGATATCTTAATATCTTCATGATGCTTGACCAGGACCTTCTGACTTTTATTGTTTCCATTGAGAAGTCAGGTATAGTTTTGATGGGTCTGCCATTTTATATTATTTGGTCATTTTTCTTTGCAGCTCTTAATATTCTTTCTTTATTCTATATGTTTCGTGTTTTTATTACTAGGTGGTGAGGGGACTTTTTTTGATCCAGTCTATTTGGTGTTCTTTGTATCTTCTTGTATCTTCATAGGCATATTTTTCTTTAGGTTGGGAAAATTTTCTTCTATGATTTTGTTGAATATATTTTCTGTGCTTTTGGGTTGGACTTCTTCTCCTTCTTCTATCCCCGTTATTCCTAGGTTTGGTTTTTTCATAGTGCCCCATATTCCCTGGATATTTTGTGGTACGCTTTTGTTAGTTTTAAAGTTTTTTTTGACTGATGAGTCTATTTCCTCTATTGTATCTTCAACGTTTGAGATTCTTTCTTTCATCTCTTGTATTCTGTTGTTTATGCTTGTACTTGTGGTTCCTGATCATTTCCCCATATTTTCTGCTTCCAGAATTCCCTTGGTTTGTGTTTTATTGTTTCTCTTTCAGTTTTCAAGTCTTGAATTGTTTCTTTCACGTGTTTGATTGTTTTATCTTGGTTTTCTTTAAGAGATTTGTTGATTTCTTCTAATTTTTTGTTTTTTTCTCTATTTCTTCAAAAGAATTTCTCATTTTCTCTTTAAGGGCCTCAAACATTCTCCTAAAGTTATTTTCAAGTCATTTTCTTCTGCTTCATTTGTATTGGGATGTTCAAGTCTTGCTGTTTCAGAGCCACTGTTTTTGTTGGTGTCGTGTTGTTCTTTGTCATGTTAAGAGTGTTCTTACCTTGTCTACCTATCTTTTCCTCTGATTTGTGTACTTGGGGCTGTGTCTGGTGTTCACTCTTTGAGCTGCCATTGAATCCAAGGCTCAAATGGTTGTTCCTCATGGTGGAGTCAGGGCCACGATTCCAGTCATGCTGGAGGTCACTTGGTGTTCCTGGAGTTCACTTTGTGCTCCTGGAGGTCACTCTACAATCCTGGAGGTCGGTCAGGCCTGCTCCCATGAAGGTCACTTGCTAGGTCCTGCTGCAGCAGATGTTGCTGACTCAGGCCTGGTCCCTTGAAGGTAGTTAGCTCAGGTCTGATCCCATGAAGGTTGCTGGCACAGGCCTATTCTGGCCGAGGTTGCTCCCTTGGGCTTGGTCCCACATAGTTCACTGGATCAGGCCTGCTCCAGCAGAGGTCGCAGGCCTGGGCCTGGTCTCATGGAGGCTTCTCACTAGGCCTGCTTCCACAGAGGTCACTGACTCAGGCCTGGTCCCACAGAGGTTGCTGGTTAAGGCCTGCTGCCTCAGAGGTCACTGTCTCATACCTACTCTGGCAGGAGGCCGCTGGCTAAGACCTAGTCCCTCAGAGGTGGCTGCCTTGGGCCTGCTCTGGTGGAGGTCACTGACTTGGAACTGCTTCCGCAGCTGTTCCTGTATTGGGCCTGCTCCTTCAGAGGTCACTGGCCTGGGCCTGGTTCCGTGAAGGTTGCTAGCTCAGGCCTGGTCCCGTGTAAGTCTCTGACTTAGGCTTCCTCTGGTGGAGGTTGTTTGCTTGTGCCTGCTCTAGCCTGCTCCTGTAGAGATCACTGGCTTGGGCCTTGTCCTTTTATTTTTTTAAAAGCTTTTCTAGGTCTTATGTTGATTCATGCCAGATGGTGGGTGCCATTATGTAAGTAGAGACTGCTAGTTTATCTCCAGCTGCCCAGGCCTGAATAATCACACAGAAACTATATTAATTACAACCCTGCTTGGCCAATGGCTCAGGCACATTTCTAGCTATTTCTTACATCTTAAATTAACCCATTTCTATTAATCTATGTATCATCACGAGGCTGTAGCCTACCAATAAAATCCCTGGCATCTTTCTCCTTTGACAATTACATGGTATTTGCCTGACTCTGCCTTTTTTTTTCTCCCTGAATTCAGTTTGGTTTTCCTGACTAGCTCTATTCTGCCCTGCCATAGATCAAATAAACTTCTTTATTAATTAATGGTAAGGAAACACATTCACACCATACAAAGCATACACATCAAGCATAGAGTAAGACGTGGTTGGTAAACCTCCAAACTTTGTGTTTCAGGTCCTCATGATCACTCAACTAATTAAAAACTATTAAAGAAATATGTACCTCCAGGGTATTTTCCAAATAAATATGCATTACTTTTTAGTGACACAAAAATATATTTGCTTAAATAATCAGAAAAGCCTTTCTATCACATATTCCCTTTTAACTTTTTCAGCAAAGTCAAACTCACAGGAGTGAATACAGACCACCTAGGGAAGGGACACAGGCTCAGCCCTATCTGACACCCACTTCCAACATCATGCCACTCACCACTGTTTCCAGGGAAAGCTGTTCAGATGTAATTAAACATTGAGAATATCACTGAGTCTGCCCAGTGAACTGCCAGAGGCCACCACACTGTCCCACTCACCGGGCTGCCTCATAGCACCCTGCTGACTAGTGGTATTGGTTTAGGACACTTTCAGACTGGAAAAAAAGTTTTCAAGGCCTATTATCAACTTCTCACTAGAGTTGTACAGTCTAGAAGTATCAACTCCACTTTGGATACAGCCATGTTGGAACATGGCCCTTCTTCACGTTGGCTACATTATTACTCTGGATATAAAAAGTTTCATGAAAAATGTGCTTGGGTGTCAGTATTAATAGCAACACAAGATCTTGCTCTAGTGTGTTCAGTGGGGCTTAGAAATTTAGAAATTAAGCTGACAGATGAACTTGGGCTATTAGAGTTAGTATGTAACATGAATATATAATATTTTATGGCTGTAACTTTTAAAAGTTTGCTCATTGTGCCATCAAGGTAATTGAAACTGTTTGCCTTCATTTGGAACATAGGTTTAAAATTGGGTACTGCTTTCTGTTTCTTCTGTTTTTCCATTAACAACAAAAATATTTAGCATGTATAACACATGACGTCTATGATCAGGCCAATCAGGAGTGTCATTTACCTGTGGGTGAAACTTGTCCTTCTTTAGCCTTCACCTGCTCTAGGAATAGAGTACAAAATGAACCTATGAAAGGAACAAGCACCTTACTAAGATCTTGAACAAGTGGAACTAATTTAAAATTTAAATACTGTGCCCATGTTTCTCATTTACTTTGCACTCACAAAAGGCCATTTCAATTTTTATTTTTAAAGTGTTTTTGCTTGGAGCCTTTATCTACTTAAATCTGTCTTCATCTTTATTTGTTTTCTTTTTATTTGTTTTCATCTTTAAAACAGTGTTCTCCTAGAAGAATGGAAGTATTGTGATGGAAGCAAAAAGAATTTAAGTCTTCAAATAACTGTTCCAACACAGCTTCTGTTCCTACACATCATGTACGTGGATGCATGATACTATTAACACAGTCAAGGTTTTTAACAGGTACACTGCTTCCTAAAATTGATTGTGTCTTCTGTGTGTGTATAATAGAATTACATCATGTGGTCTTTCCTTAACTCCCTCCAACTCCACGCATACCCCCATTCTCATTCAAACTCATCTACTTTCTTTAATTGCTGTTACATATATATTTGTGTGTGTATATACCTAAATACATAAATATAGCATACTTAGTCTTTATAAGGTTATTTACATGTGTGTCTTTAAGGCTAGCCATTTGGTACTGAATAACAAATTTGAATACTTCTCCCAGGTGAAAACTACTTCTCCGACTCTCAGAATTTCTTAGTTGTCTGTAATTCTTTGTTCAAGGTTGAAGCCTTCTGAACTTTCCCCATCCATATTAGCATGTCTATTGGTGTTATCCTTGTGCAGGTTGTACTTGGGCAGTCTTAAGAACATCAGCATGAGTTCATATGAACTACAGATTTATTGTAAATGTAAACTAAAAAATCTGAAGGATTCTATGACTAAGGAGACAATACCAGACAGAGCAAGTGCATAATCTTTTAAAATAAGAACCAGGAAAGTACAGAAAGGAAAAAACAGCATGAAAACACCCAGAGGAAGAATTACTTTTTAACCAGAGCTGTACTGGAGAGAATTGCTTCACATTCTGGCTCTCAACACTGATCTGAGGAGACACATATGCTAATTACATAACAGGGAAGGACTTGGGACTCTGGAAATCAGATGGCAGTGCCTGACTGACTGACCCTTGGGAAAGGGTGTGACTTGCTGCTGGAAGACTTGGGCAGTGTTACCTCCCGGAGAAGCCAAGGCCAGTGGAAATTCCTGCTGCTTCCTAGAAACTCACTGGAACAGACTTGTGGGACACTGTTAAAGATAACCCCTTGTTGTTCAAGCTTCCTTATATGCATTGAAATGCCACAGCTACCTGCTTAAGACAAGTTTGCAGTTGGAAATCTCCCAAGAACGTAACAGTTCACCCATTCATAATTTGTATATGTAAAATGTAAATGAAATTTAACAAATCCATTCATGAGATTATTTTCGCTTTGCTGCATATATCAGTCACCACTATGAAGAAAAATTCCTTATCTTCTTCACATTAAGTCAGATTAACGTCATCTGATATGTTTAAAATTCTGGTAGGATCTGGCATGGGCTTGATGGACAGTTGCTAGGAAAGCCCTTTACTGGGTCTGATTGCCTGAACATGTAGACTTCAACTTATGGGGTGTAGACCAGAGATAATGTCTTAGTCTATTGGGATATGGAGCTAAGGTATCATCTGGACAATGTATAAATTGGTGGACATTGTATCATTTGTAATTTTGTTTGTTAAGAAGTCTGAGGTCAATGTTCCCTCAGATTTGGCATCTGGTGAGGATACAGTCTTTTTTTTTTTAAATTGATTCTTTGTGAATTTCACATCGTGCGGCCCATTCACTCTCACAGATTCAGGGCCAACTCCCCCATGCTGCACAGGTGAGGGGCAGGGCCAATTCTTCTGCTTATATCCTCAGGGCCAGCCCACTCCACCAGGGCCAGCTCTACTGTGCTGCCCATGCTGAGTGCTCATGGAGAGGGGTGGGACCAGTCCTCCCAAGCTCATACCCTCAGGGCTATAGATGACATTTTTTTCCTAAATGTCTTCCAATGGAAAAGGGGATTAGCTCATTTTTTTTTTCGCACCTCTTTTGAAAAGACACTCATGAGCAAAGGCCTGATGGTTTACTAATCTCATCAATGCCCGTGTCTTAAAGCCAACCTATTGGAGATTTGATTTCAGCACATCGGTTTAGGAGGTACAGAAGGAGATAGTAGCTGAAGAGAGTTCCCACCCCTCCAGCAACAGGACTGCTGGTAATGACAGGAGAAACTTCTAGTTACTAGTTTAGATGACCTTAGTAGTTCTTTCAGCTTGACTATTCAATCCACCTCTATGTTCTGAATTTCATTTCAGCCTACCCTTATACAATCCAGCTGGCCTATGCCCCATGGTTTCTCCCTTCTCTTTGATTAGTTTCTGTCATTGCGATTTTTCTTTTCTTTTCTTAAAATTCTGTGTTTTCTCTTTTATTGCTGGATATCCCCCTGGAGTCTGGAAACTACTTTGCCTCCCACTTTTTAATTGGAGGCAAGAAATTTGACAGCCCCCATCCTGAAGGTTACCTCTTTGGAGAGAACGTGGAGCCCGGAGCCACAGCACTGACCCCAGTCTGAGATCCTGTCTCAGCTGGCAACACAGAACTCTCAGCATCCCTAACACTTCCAGGTGCCTTCCCTGGACCCCAGTGAGACCTTGGTTGCTCCTGTCTGCAGGAGATGTTGCGTCTTGGCTTTGAGGGGCCCTAGTGAACCTTGATCAAATTGCACAGTTGATTGTTTCTCCACGCACCCTCCTTTTCTAGGGTTGAGACATTTGTAAATGGTACCAGATGAAGGACAGCAGCTTTCTCCATGGGTCATAGGCCCTAGAGGGGCCCCCCAACTGCCAAGGTTGTTGCTCTGAGCACTTAGCAAACGAGCAGAGGAGAATCTACCCATGGAGTGAAGTTATGGAAGGTGGGCAACCCAGGTTACAGTAGATGAAGAAAACTGTGCCCGTCTGCCTGCCTCGTATGTGTCCTCCCAGGCAGCCGGGCTGTCGCTGCAGCCTTCACCCCATGTATGCTCTGACCATGGGTGACCCTTTCTGGAGCCTCCAGGCCTCCTCTTGCTCTGCTTTACTTCCTACTAGCAATCTCTGGCAGCTGGAGCAGCTGTGGGCCCTGGAGAGTCAGATGGTGTCAACAGCACAGCCATTTGCAGTAGTGGGTATCCAGTACCCACTCACAGGTCCTGCTTCACTCACTTCCTCCTGTGCATCCAAGATAGAGACATTCACTCTTGCAGGGCATTTCTGCCCATCACCTGCCAGGGAAGAGTCTGAGCAGCTTCCATCGCAGACCCATAGTCAGTTACACGTCCTTTGCATTTCTCATTGACTTGTTGTCTAAGGTTCCTGTCAGAGCTCATCCAGGAGAGGGTGCTAGTAATAATTTCTCTCGAAGGCAAAGGGGTCCATGGGTGGCCCCAGGGCAGAGGTATCCCAGGCAGTGCAGCTCCTCTGGTGGGCTGGCAGGGAGCTGCCCTGCCACTCACTCAGGTGACAACCTGTAGCGATGCATAGACCCCCGTTAGGCTAAAGGTTGCTTCATCTCTGTCTCTGTCCATGCTTCTTTTTAGAAGTAGCTGGTCTGGTCTCTGGTAAGCCTATTAGCAGAGCCCTGTCTGCACACATCTGCCCTCTCCTGATGAATGCACACATGTGCACATATGTTTGTATGTGCCTGCCCACCCGTCACCTCTCACCTGCCAACACCCTGGCCTCTGACCGTGTACTGTTGCCAAAACTTTGGAAAGGGGGAGGCAGACTACAGACTCATGTGTCTCAAATTCGCATGTGCTATTATTTGATGGACTCTGATTGACTAGGTTTTAGTTCATTCTCGCTGCACATTTATAGTAATAAAACCATTCAACAAACAAAGAAAAGAAATAGGTATTGTGTGAAGAAATTCTAAGAGCTGTATGGTGGAGCCCAACAGATGGTGTGCTGAGTAGCCATGCTGAGAAGTACCCGTGCTGAGTCTCTGTGGGAATGCATTTTTCTGAAACTGAGTATAAAAGGAATTTGTAATGGATGGTGTACCACTAGGGAGGAGAACCAGGGTCCACCATAGCAACTGCAGAGAGCAGAGATAAAGGGAAAGAGAACACAAACAAAAGAGAGAATGTTCACATTACAAGGGGTTCTTTTTGAGAGCATGCAGCCATTCAGAGCTTATAAAAGAGACAAACCTTGTTGTTCCCAAGTAATAAAAATTTGAAGCAAAGTCTGAAAAATATGTTATTAATGCCTGTGGCAAAAATAATAAGTAGTAATGACATTATAACACAAACAGAGCATAAATTCAAACCCATGGACGTGAAGCTATGAGTGATATTAGAGGAAAATAAGAAGCACTAGGGACCCAGACAAGAACAACAGAGGAGATTCTCCTCTGATCTTGATTGACATTGTCAGGAAAGCACTGGAAAATCAGCTGGAAGCTGAAATATTATTCCACATACAGTACTCATAGTAATGCTCATAAAATATCCAATAATACTCATAAATAAAACTAATTTTCCATATTTTCTGTTTAGTCTGTTTCAACTTATTTTGTTGTTCCCTTAACGACTTGCATGGAATAAGAGAAAGGGAACCCTCATGAATTGTTCATAGTCGTATTAACTGGTGTGTATATTTAATTGATCAATCTGGCACTAGTGAATTTCTTTTATTTGTTTGTTTTTATTGAGCTATACATTTTTTTCACACTCCTCTTCCTTCCTCTCCTCTCCCCTTCGACCCTCCCCCTACAACCCATGCTCCCAATTTACTCAGGAGATCTTGTCTTTTTCTCCTTCTTCTGTAGATCCATGTATTTCTCTCTTAGGGTCCTTTTTGTTGTCTAGGTTCTCTAGGATTGTGGACTTTCTGCTTAGGAGTGAGTACATATTATATTTGTCTTTCTGGGCCTGATTTAACTCACTCAATATTTTTTTCAAGTTCTGTCCATTTGCATGCAATTTTCAAGATGTCATTTTTTTTTTACCACTTAATAGTGTTCCATTGTGTAAATGAACCACATTTCCTTATCCATTCTTTGGTTGAGGGGCATCTAGGTTGGTTCCAAGTTCTGGCTATTATGAATCATGCTGCTATGAGCATAGTTGAGCAAAGGTCCTTGTGGTATGATTGAACTTCCTTTGGGTATATGCCCAAAAGTGGTATTGTTGGGTCTTGAGAGCGATTGATTCCCAATTTTCTGAGAAACTGTAATACTGATTTCCAAAGTGACTGCACCAGTTTTCACTCTCACCAGCAATGGAAGACTGTTCTCCTCATTCCACAGCCTCTCCAGCATAAGTTGTTACCAATGTTTTTATCTTGGCCATTCTGACAGGTGTAAGATGGTATCTCAGAGTTGTTTTGATTTACATTTCTCTGATGGCTAAGGAAATTGAACATTTTCTTAACAGTCTTTTGGCCATTTGAGATTTCTCTGTTGAGAGTTCTCTGTTTAGATCTGTACCAATTTTTAAAGTTGGATTATTTGGTATTTTGGTGTCTAGTTTCTTTAGTTTTTTTTTTTGTTGTTGTTGTTGTTGTTTATTTTGGAGCTCAACCCTCTGCCAGATGTGGGGCTGGTGAAGACCTTTTCCCATTCTGTAGGCTGCCATATGTCTTGTAGACCGTGTCCTTTGCTTTTCAGAAGTTTCTCAGTTTCAGGTGGTCCCATTTATTGTTTCCCTCAGTGTCTGTGCTACTGGAGTTATGTTTAGGAAGTGGTCTCCTGTGCCAATGCATTCAAGAGTACTTCTCATCCATGAGGTTCAGGGTGGTTGGATTTATGTTGAGGTCTTTGATCCATGTGGCCTTGAGTTTTGTGAATGGCAATAAATACGGATCTATTTGCATTCTTCTACATATCAACATCCAGTTATGTGATCACTATTTGTTGAAAATGCTTTCTTTTTCCATTTTCTATTTTTAGCTTTTTTGTCTAAAATAAGCTGTTTATAGGTGTGTGGATTGATATCCAGGTCTTCAATTTGCTTCCATTTGTCCTTCTGTCTGTTTTTATGCCAATACCAAGCTGATTTCATTACTGTGGCTCTATAGTTGATTTTGAAGCCAGGGATGGTAATGCCTGCCATAATAAATAATAAATAACAAATAAGTTCCTTTATTGTACAGGATCATTTTAACTATCCAGGGTTTTTTGTTTTTCCATATGAAGTTGAGTATTTTTCTTTCAAGTTCTGAGAAGAATTTTGTTGAGATTTTGATGGGTAGTACATTGAAACTGTAGATTGATTTTGGTAAGATTGCCATTTTTACTATGTTAATACTACCTATCCAAGAGCATGGGAGATCTTTCTATTGTCTTCTTTGATTTCTTTCTTCAAATATTTAAATTTCTTACAGGTCCTTCATTTGTTTTTCTTAGAGTTGCAGCAAGGTATTTTATGCTATTTGTGCCTATTATAAAGTGTGACATTTCTCTGATTTCTTTCTCAGCCTGTTTATAGTCTGTATATAGGAGGGATACTGATACTTTCGAGTTAATCTTATATCCTGCTATATGACCTAAGATGTTTACTAACTGTAGGTGTTTTCTGGTAGAATTTTTGTGGTTACTTATATATACTATCATATCAGATTCTATGGTGTAATGGTCAACACTCTGGCTTATTTTACTTCCTAGGGTTGGAGTCTTCCTTCTAGTACTTTCTGTAGGGCTGGATTTATGGACAGGTATCATTTAAGTCTGGTTTTGTCATGGAATACCTTGTTTTCTCCATCTATGTTGATTGATAGCTTTGCTCAGTATAATAGTCTTGGCTGGCATCTGTGATCTCTTAGTGTCTGCAGAATGTCTATCCAGCACCTTCTGGCTTTCATTGCTTCCACTGAGATTTGCATATAATTCTGATAGATCTCCTTTTATCTGTTACTTGACCTTTTATCTTGGAAGTTTTTACTATTCTTTATTTTGTATGTTTAGTGTTTTCATTATTATGTGCTAATGGTACTATTTTTTTTTTGGTCTAATCTATTTGGTATTCTGTAAGCTTCTTGTATTTTCATAGTTATGTCCCTCTTTAGGTTGGGAAACTTTTCTTCTATGATTTTGTTGAATATATTTTCTGTGCTTTTGAGCTGGACTTCTCCTTCAATTACTACTATCCTTAGGTTCAGCTTTTTTTTATGGGGTCCCAGATATCCTGGATATTTTGTGTTAAGAATTTGTTGGATTTATCATTTTCTTTGACCGATGTATTTATTTCCTCTATCGTATCTTTAACACCTGAGATACTCTCTTCCATCACTTATATTCTGTTGTTTATACTTGCTTCTGTAGTCCCTAATCATTTACCCAGATTTTCCATTTCCAGATTTCCCTCAGTTTGTGTTTTCTTTATTGCCTCTGTTTCAGTTTTCAAGTCTTGAACCATTTCCTTCACCCGTTTGATGGCTTTTCTTTCCTTTTCTTTAATGAATTTGTTGATTTTTTTCTCATTTTTTTTTTGTTTGTCTTTTTCTCTGCTTCTTTAAGGGAATTTTTCATTTCCTCTTTAAGGGCCTCAGTCATTCTCGGAAAGTTATTTTTAAGGTCATTTTCTTCTGCTTCAACTGTGTTGAGATGTTCAGGTCTTGCTGTTATAGAACCAGTAGTTTCTAGTGGTGCTATATTGCTCGTTATGTTATAGAGTATATTCTTACCCTGTTGTCTGCCCATCTCTTCCTTCAATAGGAACAGGTGGGGACTGTGTTTCTGGGGAGGGGGTCCTTTTTCCTCCAATTGGTGTAACTGGGGCTGTGGCTCTATTGAATGTTCCTTCAGGTGTAAGCAGGGCAGAGACTTCTGTAATAATTCCTCTAGGTATCTATGAGCCTAAGGCTCAAATGGTGCAGTTGTGGCTATTGTTCCAATGGTCGCTTCTCCATTTATAGTCAGGGTTAAGATTGAGTCTCCCATGGTCAAGCAATATCCAGAGGCCACTGATGCTGAGGCTTCCTCTCCTGGCGACCTGGCCTGCTCACCATGCTGTTGAGCACTGGTGGATTTCTTATGTATACAGTTTGCATCATTGCCAAAGCTCCTTTATCCCACACAGGTACTGAGACATGCCCTAAGGTATAGCTGATGTCAAGAAGTGCAATGTGGTCACCAAGATATAAACTAATCATGGCTGAATTGTTAAAATATATTATGCGAAGGAATAATATATGTAGAGAGACAACAATTAATTTTTTCTTTTTTAATGTTTTATTGAGCTATACATTTTTCTCTACTCCTTTTCCTTCCTCCCCTTCTTTTCTACCCTTTCCTGTGATTCCCATGTCCCCAGTTTACTCAGATACTGTCTTTTTCTCCTTCCTATGTAGATCCATGTATGTCTTTCTTAGGGTCCTCTTTGTTGTCTAGGTTGTCTGGGGTGGTGAACTGTAGGTTGGTTTTTCTTTGCTTTATATCTAGAAGCCACTTATGAGTGAGTTCATATTATATTCTTCTTTCGGGGTCTGGGTTACTTCACTCAATATGTTTTTTTACAAGTTTGCACTCCCATCAGCAGTGGAGGAGCATTCCGCTTACCCCACATCCTCTCCAGCATAAGCTGAGACAACAATGATTTAACTTCATCAAAAACATTAGTTTTACTGGCATGATGGCACGTGACTATAATCTTAATACATGATAAGTAAGGGACCAGGGCTCAATGCCATCATCTATTACATAGTGATTTAATACCAGTCTAGGCTACATGAGACTGTATCTCAAAAACAAACAAACAAACAAACAAAAAGAAAAAGAAAAATGGGCTTATCTTAGTCCCATCATTGAGACTTTAATGTGAAGAATTAACCTGCGTGTGTATAAAAATGAAATAGATTGACAGATGTGTGGAGGGTGTATATCAAGGTTACACTAACTAAATATGTAGAGAAAGATAGGTAGGAGAAATAAAATTAAAATGAAGCAAAATAAAAACCAAGAAGTGGTCCTTTATACTCAAGCAAACTTTCTATTTACCTTATGATTCTATGAGCCATAAAGTAGTTTATCCTAAATGAACCTAAAAGTTACAAAAGTCACAGACATATTTTGAACTGCTAACCTGAGAGCAATTGACAGTTGTTCACTGAAAGAGACAGAATGATGCTATCACCAAAGATAGTCATGCCTTGATACAGAACTCTAACTATAACATGTCGCACAGTAATGCAGAATTAAGGTCACAGGTGGAATAAAGATTCTTTCCTCAACGTTAATATGAATTGTCTCTTGGATCCAGTGTAATCATGAATGAATCTTAAAAGAGAGAAAAAAGTCGGTACCTGTACTAGTTACTTGTCTCATTGCTATAACAAATTACCTGACCAAAGCATCTTAAGGAAAGGAGTGTGTGTAAGACAAAGACCTAACAGGCAAGGTCCAGCATGGGAGGGAGGGCCAGACAGTAGGAATGTAAGGAAACTGATTGCATTGCATCCACAGTCAGGAAGAAGAAAGTAATGCATTCTTAGCTCTTTTTCTCCTTTTTTAACTGAGTCCAGAACAGTCAGCCTAAGGAATGGTGCTGCCTACATTGATGGTGAGTCTCCCCACTACAACTCACCTTATCTACAAACTCCCTCACAGGCAGGCCCAGCGGGGCTGTCTTCCTAGTGATTTTAGTTCCTGTTGAGTTGACAGTGTTTACTGTCATGATGTCTGAGTGAAAAGACATGAGAAAACCTGACCAGCCATTGCTCCTTTGAAGACGAAGGATCACGATGTTAAGAGATGGAGGGCTCTAGAGGCTTCTGGAACCAAGTGGGAAAACCATGTTCTCTCTTAAGGCCTCTACAAAAGAACGAACCTGTAGACACCTAGATTCTGGACCAGTGGGTACCACTAATGAACTTCAGCCTCTGGAACTGCAATCTGTTCATTTGTATTGTTTAAGCCATTGGGTTTATGGTGGTTTGTCCAGAGAAAACTGATAATGCATTTTTAAAAATACGTGTCTGTGTGTCCACTTCATTGGCATTTAAAATTTGAAATCCCCATTCCAGTTATTGGTGTTCATCTTCAGAATTGAATACACATTCCCAGAATGACACACCATGATTGCCATTATTACTAGACACAAAGAACTGTACTCTTGGTACATCCAAAGTTATATTAAAATGACTTACTGTAAAGATCACTCTATAATATTATTTCAAGCAATAAGTATGATATACACTGCCTGACTTCATAACATAAATGTGAATTCCTATAAAAATCTTAAAAGGCCTGAAAAATAATTTTCAAACAATGCCCTTTGAGCCAGTAGAATTTGCTTATGAGAAATCCGTCTTAGTGAGAAGGAAGGTATTTGACATTTTGCTGATGCCCAGCATGCCTTTGGTTCATCTGTCTTGGATATTTCTTGACTTCAGGATCAAATGGAGGGTAACACATTGATTTTCCAAGTGCATCTTTTATAGGATACCTGAAAAAGAAATCTCATCAACAGATGAATGGATTTTTCCCTTTGTTGAATAGACTGGGCTAATAGAAGTGACTTTAAATGACAGCCTGGTTATTTATAGGGAAGCAAATGAAAGATGTATGTCCTATTGGCATGCATCAGGTCATAGTATGGACATTTGAAATGGTAATACGCTAAGAAGTCAAGCTTGCCGGCTTTTCATGTCATCTTTATTCAGAATCACAAGGGAGGACATTAAATACTTAAGGCTAGACACCAGAAGTGCTCTGAGCAATGGGATAGTCATAATACTTCATTAAAGAGCACCATGTCCTAATTCCAGAATGGCCAGGCTTACGCATGCCAAATGTTGCCTCTGAATTAATGGCTTTTGCTATCTTTAAAGGAATATTTTTATGCCTCATTTTTCTGTTTCTTTCCTTACATCAAATATGAGTGGAAGAGAAAAAGAGAATGGCTGCAGGGTAACCTGGGAGGAGCACTTCTTTAGGCTACATATAACACCAGGAAAAGAACAGAGAATTAAGTTGAGAAAACAGAAAAGTGATTGATATGTCCAGAGATGAAACAAGGCACATACTTGAGACACCAGAGACTAAGTAATTTCTTCCTGCCCAGGAGGGCGGGAATGTATGGAGGACAAAAGGCCATTACACCTCCTCTTTTAAGGATAGGATAATAATTACACATAGTAACTCCTCACAAGGATTCACTCAAATGTGTGTGTGTGTGTGTGTGTGTGTGTGTGTGTGTGTGTGTGTGTGTGCACATGCGCACAGGCACATGTGCACTCTGATTAGCCTATGCCACTATATTTGGATCACATCATTATTATTTGTCAAAAATGGATTTTGACCCCTACTCCTCAGGGGCTCATCCTGAGCATATTATACTGCTCACTTCTAGATTTTTCCCTCAGCTTCAAAAACTGCCAGACACATTCTCCATCCATTTAAAGGGCTCAAAACTGTGAAGATGATGGAAAGGGAGTTACTGCTTACAATTCACTTATATTTCTCACAGAGTAGTATAAGGAAATAAATTTTGAATAACTCGAAATTGTTTTCAAATTTCTCTCTCAAACAAAAGAGCAGAGGCACAACTGGCATGAATATATCATTGGCAGGCAAACTTTCCAATGCCCATTGTGAAGCTAGTGATAGTAGATTTTGGCCTTGTGGACTAGCATAAACAAACATTATTAAGGATGAAAATAAGCTGGTCAGATATGCTTTCTTTTAACTTCAAGATTAAAATGGAGAGTAAAGACTAATGTTGAGCATGTCTTCACAAAGCGCATGAGAATTCCCTGATGCTTCCTTTCTCCATGTCTTCTTCCCCCTGTGAACTAATATGGACTCTGTTATCTGCCACTATTGCTCATGCCAGTGATGGCCTTTTTGGCCCTCAATCTAAACAGTGGAACAACTGAATGCATTACATTAGTAAGGCAAAGGGTATTGTGTAGTCCTAGTTACAAACTGTCAAGACAAGGGGGCCGTCTTGCAGTGCTCGCGTGCTGCCTCAACCCCACGTGCCTCTCGGCAGATATTTTTTTCAATGGTGTTAGAGAAGCGCACTGACAAAATAGAGAAACTAAGTGGATTAACTTTATTTGGTTCACTTTTACTGGGTCTAGGATTTAGGGAACACCCACAAGAACCTGGGAGAGGTTCTGGGTGACCAGTGGCCCATGTCATAAGGAATAAGACACCAACTTTTAGAAGAGAATATCGCGCTGTGTTTGACAACCATTGGGGGACTGGGAACCACAAAGAACGTAATTCAGCTAACAATGGCGGTGATTTCGGAGAGTCTTTCCTCAAGCCTACAGTCAGGATTGTATTCCACAGTCCTGTACATTTGTATTCCCTTCTCCAAGCACTTCAAGCCCAATTTCTACTTTCTCATGCCGAGAAATCTCTCCTCATTGTTAAGACATCATCACAGGTTTCACCTTGTCCAGCCTTTAGCAGGTTCAATGATGTAGTAGTTTTAGTGATGTCCTTAATTAGTCATCCAATCAAATTAACTAAATACCTATCTTGTCTGTCTAGGAAATATTGACGAATCAAGTAGGTACTGTATGTCTTTCAAGGCTGATGTACTGGGTATAGGATGAAAAAGAAGGAAGTGAAGAAACTAAACAGCTTAAAGTGTTGGTTTTAGTATAGTCTTAATGCTGAATATATTTCCTCACACATGAATTTCTCAAGCTTTAGAACTCTCCAAAGCAAAACATGATTTTATGTATCATAGGGGGCTAGACTGACCCAATACTTTCTCAGAGGTCCTCAGAAGAGTCAAGGTTATGACTTTGGGGGACCCGATTCTTCCCCCTGTATAATGATATTTTGTTTATGATCCAACAAATAAAGCTTGTCTGATGATTAGAGTGCAAAACTAACCACACTAGCTAGTCAGCCATAGAGGCCAGTCAGTGGTGGCACACACCTATAGTCCCAGAAGCCACACTAGTCAGCCATAGAGGCCAGGTACTAGTGGTGTGCACTAGAGAGGTATATAAGGTGGGAATGAGACAGAAACTCACTCTCTTTTAAGTCTGATGATTTCTTAGAGGTAAGAGCTCTCTATTGGTTGACTCCTTTGCTTCTCTGACCTTTCAGCTTGAACCCAATATCTGTTTCTGGGTTTTTATTATTCATGTTACATCTGGCACTCAACTTTTGAGGTATGAATGCATGAAAACGCCATTTGCCTGTGCCTTTGCAGTCCACTTCAGCCGGAGCTGCATGCTGCTGGAGTTGCCACTCTACTTCCTAGGTTTCTCTTTCCTCTCTCCTGGTAGGCTTTCCCTGAACCACCTTCACAGGTGCTGCCAAACAGGTAGCTGTATTGAAATGCAGTCAGGCTTTTACTGTTTTGTGCAGCAGCAGTGAGCCACACATCTTCATCATCATCAATAGCAGATTTGGTGAGAAAACTGCGATTTCTTAAGGGAGGAATTGGTCAAAAGGGAAAGTTTTTTCCCATGTTAAAAAATGAGAAACATAATTATCATAAATTTACATCTCTGTATGGTTACATAATATATGATTTCAAAGTGAAATAATTAAATGAAGGAATAATCAACTTAACTGGGATTGGCATACTGTTAATTATCATTTTGCTAATCCTTGTTGTCATTTTGATAGTTTTTGGTTTATCTCTTAAAAAGTTGTTTGGCTGGACTGACAAGTTACAGGCCTTAGAAAAACTTAATAAAACAAATCATAGAGATATTCAAATTCAGATAGAGGAATTTAACGGAGAACCAATTTCAGCATTACATTATAAGGTTAGAGAGGAACAGCCTAAGGATTTCAAAGAGCCAACCCTAATATACCCAGTAGCCCTACAGGAACAACTGCCAAATGATAGATATCCCCAAGGTTGTGCAAGAGCTAAACGGACTCCTGTGGAAATGATGGATTTCATGAGATTCAAGGAAGCAATAGTCTCATATGGCAAGCATTCACCTTTTGTGAAGCAAATGTTAAACTCATTTTCAGTTTATAATAGAATTATTCCTAAAGACTGGATGGACTTGGTTAAAGCTGTTTTAGAGCCTGGCCCACAATTGCAATGGAGTATCTGGTTCAGAGAAGAGGCTAAGACTATTGAACAATGGAGTAGTAAAGCTAGAGGTGTGGAAATCTCCCAAGATCAACTTCTTGGAGAAGGTGATTATGCTACTATAGAAAGGCAGTCTGTATATGATGACCACACCCTGACTTTATGCTGTGCAGCAGTGTTGAATGCTTGGGACAGAATTGGAGAATAAGGAAAGAAAATTGAGTCATTTTCTAAAGTTATACGGGGTCAAAAGGAAGCCTTCATGGATTTCTTACAAAGATTTACTTCAGCAATAAATAGAATGATACCAAATTCAGAAGCTAGACAAATAATAATTGAATCTCTGGCTTTTGAAAATGCTAACTCTCAATTCAAAGAGATAGCTTGGCCTTTAAAGGCAAGGTCAGCACCCTTGGAGGAATGGATCCAAAATACAATCAATATTGAATCTCATGACCATGGATGATACTTGGATAGGAGATGTGATTTCCAGAGGTTTGAGGAAAAATCAAAATGTCAAGTTTTATAATTTTGGGAAGCAAGGTAACCTTACAAGGGATTATAAACAGGGAATTCCTAGAAACATTGTTTTTTAATACTATGTCAATTAAGCAGAATAACAGTAATAGGTTCTTCCTTAGGACCAATGACCCATCTAGCCATAGGTTCTTGGTCCCGTTAAAGTTGCAAGACATTAATTCTATCTGTTGAACAGGCTTTAAAGATGAGAAAATCCTGGTTGGTTACTCCCTTAGCATTCATTCCAATACTGCACCAGTAGGCATTTCTTTATAGCCCAGTCATTGTTATGACTCACAGGGGTCACAACAGGATAAGAGTTATAGTGACTTTTCTTCTAGTAGCATGCAAAGCATCTTCCAGAACTATGAAAGCAAGTTTCAATAAACTATGATTGCTGCATAGTTTATGACTGAAGTATGTGGTGTCTTCAACTATAGGACCTCACTGGTGTCAAGTTCTGGAGAATAGGCTAGAATGAGAGCAATAACAGTAACTGTAATGTTTGGAGACCCCACTGATCAACAACTTGAAAAGAAATAACCCATTCCTGGCTCTGAGGGTTTTTATTTGATATACTATGGTATCTATGAAGAGTATAACAATTTTTTCCAACAGAAGAAAAATGTCTATATCCTTGCACAACAATCAATGTGCTGTTTATGTTTAATTTACCAAAATAGGATTGATGAGGTGGATCAGTGGGTAAGGACACTTGCTGAGCAAGCCTGCCATTCTGTGCTAAATACTCATGGAGAGAACCAAGCACAGAAAATGTTGTTCTCTAGATTCCATACATATGGTACAGCTGGTGCACACCCGACAGTACCCACCCACACCCCCACAATAAGTTAGCATATAAAAGAAACAAATGCTATTTTAAAGAAAAAGCTCATTACAACAGATTGTACATTACCTATGAACTTTATTTTTGTAGTGACTATTAAAGATATAGTACAAGAAGTTGCTCAACTGTTTTCTAGCCTCCATTACTATAGGCACAAAGAACAATGGCAGTTTTCTCATTTATTTGTAAATGACACATCTTTCTATCAAGTTTTAGGAACTTCCAACATCATAAACTTTACTCATTGGTTTAGTAAATATTGGAAATGGTCTTTCTGAGTATCATATCATCTTAAGGACCATGATTCACAAATGCAGCGAGGAAAGTCAAACATAAGATAACTACTCAAAAGACTTATTCTCTTGAACTGATATAAGCTACTAAATAATGAATCAAACCAAGAACATTGGCCCTCCCGCCTCTGATAGATGAAAGCACATTGAAGATGAAGGGCTGAGTGTTGAGCACCACATAGCAGCGTGGCTGGAGCCAAGCTGGAACTTAACCCAACAGTGTCAATGTCGCATTGACAATGGACCCTGACTTTTAGTGGATTGTGAAAAAAGCTTTGACTGAGATGGGTTAAAATGAAGTGAAGTTTATTCCAGAACTGAAATATGGCATGAGACCCATAGATAGTTTCCAATGTCCCAATAAAACAAACACAAAATAGCTCAGACCAAAGTTGATTTTCTGCTTTACTTTAATGTACCAAAATTTTATTAATTAATTGAGGGCATGAAAGCCGTATTTTAAATTTTATGTGTGCATGTGTGTGTGTGTTTTCCTGAGAAGTGCTGAAGTTCAGAAATACTGTATTACTGAATTTTATCTCAGTTCCCAGTTGTCACATTTCAGATGCTTGATAACCATGCATGTTTTTCAGTATAGAACTGAATGAATAATTATGATTTGAAGAAAAAAGACCAATTACTTATACCCCATCATTTGTAGATGGTATGTAAGTATTGATTGCTTGAAGTTTCACTTTGTGGTGAAACTCTTAATGGAAACAAGTAAATTAAAAAGGAAGGGAGGGTGAGGGATGAAATGCGTCTATAATTCTCAATACACATAGACAAGACCAGTTTCCATAATTAGGGTCTTTTTCCTACAGACTTTTCTATTCAAAGACTAAGTGACATCAATTAAGATCTATACACTTTAAAGTAATAAATCTACTGAGAAATCAAGAAAATAGATCTGTTGAATTTACTTTCCTATTTTTCTTAATAATTCACTATTCAGAAGGGTATTTGTGAGTGATTAGCATACAGTTGCTTGAGTCTGTGTAGAGCAGAACAGAACTGTGTGCCCCTCCACCAAGTTCACTTACTATTTTTATATAATGTTGAGACACCAAAGCAACTCAGGATATTAAAGGTTATTAGGCAATGCATTGAACTCTCAAACAGTGTTCCCAGACCAGACTTCAGTAACTCCAGAAAACTTGCCTGTGAGGCATTCTTGGGTACTACTCTGGATCTTCTGACCCATGAGGTGGGAGAACGGAAGTCTGAGTGAAATTTCCCGTCCAGTCTGAGCTCCCAAGGCCCAGTTGAAGAGTGGAAGGAGGGAGAGTATGAGCAAGGAGGTCAAGATCATGAGGGGTTCACCCACTGAGACAGTGTGCCTGAGCTAATGAGAGCTCACCAACTCCACCTAGACTAAGATTGAACAAGCATGAGATCAAACTAGTTCCTCTGAATGTGGATGACAGTTGGGACAGACTGAGGGACCACTGACAGTGGCACTGGGATTTGTCTCTACTGCATGTACTGGATTTTTGGGAACCTATTCTCTTTGGATGTATACCTTGCTCAGCCTAAATGAGTAGGGAGGGCCTTGGACTTTCCACAGGGCAGGGTGCCTTGCCCTCTCTTAGGATTGGATGGGGTGGGGTGGGAGGGTGTGTGGAGGGGAGTGTGAGGAGGGGAGGGAGTGGGAATTTGGATTGGTAGGTTTTTTAAAGTAATAAAATAAAATATTAAAAAAAGGAAATTTCCCATCCAGTGCACTTGTGTGTGAAAGGCAGAGCTAGTGAGCTTGGGGTTGTTATTTTATTTCCTACCTTATATCTGAAAACAGCAGTTTTCCATGTGGGTTGTCCTCCAAGTCAATACACTGTATGGTAACTTTTCATGGGGCCTCACAAACAGCAAAAACTTTGCTGGCTTTTGGGGAACCCTGCTGTATTCCTTTGTCATGCTGCACCTCTCAGAATGATCCCAGCCCTAGAGAGGAATATAAGACGGGAGGAGACAGCTCTCAGACACAGTCTCATTCTGAGATTTCTGGAGGCAGGATCAGCATTTTGGACGGAGGTAGAGGTAAAAGCCAATGGCTGGCGGCTTTGCTTTTCTGACCTTCAGGTTGAACCCCAATTTCTGTCTCTGGGATTTATTAAAAAAAACTATAGGTTTTTTTTAAATATATAAAGTATGTTTACCCAAAACATAGGGACAAAGTGAAATTTGTGTCTATTATTTTTAAGGAGTGGTTATGGAGGAGCCCAGCACAACAGAAAACACACTGAGTCTCAATGAGTTTCATGCGCGTCTATGAGAAAGGCCTGAAAGAGGGTAAAATACTGACAGAAGGAAGGTAAAGGGCTGTTTCCTTAAACTGTGTATGTGTGTAAAGTTTCTGAGGCCAAAGATTAATTAATATCTGGCAGATAGTCAAGGTAAAAAAAATATGTAATTTCAAAGGGTTAGGACAACTTAATGGCTCTCTTCTTAATGTAAAAAATTATTTGAAAATGGCTCTGTGACCAGACATGAGTGGAACCCACAGCAAATAGATTTCTAGGAGTTTATTTTGATCAACAAGTGAGGACACAATGAGGGGTGGAATCTGGCCACACAGATGACACCGGTCTCTCTACATGGCTGCTGATCTTGTCTTCCCTATTAGATTTCTCATTTCTGTGACCAATTACCTGACCAGAAGCAATATGGAGAAAAGGCTTCCTTTGGCTTTTTCAAGGGACATTCTGTCATGGGATGGTGGCAGGAGCTTGAAGCAGCTAGTCACATCACATTCACAGTCAGGAAGAAGGGGACAGTGAATGCTCACACTTGGCTAGCTTTCTCCTTTTGATGTAGTTCAGGATCCAGCATAGGGAATGGTGCTGCCCACTGTTATCAGTGGGCCTTTCCATCTCAATGAACGTGTGTAGGTAAGTCCTCCCAAGCACCCCCAGAAGCTAGGCTAATCTACATAACCCTTCACACTTGGTTTGAAAAGTTAGTCTGCTAGGTGATTCATATCCTGTAGAGCTGACCGTCTATGCTAACCATCACAGCTTCCTTCTTCCACATCAGTGTGGCCATATGGAGAAGTGAGAAAAAAAATAGGATGCAAAGCAGAAAAAAATCCATTAAGGCTAATAGCACTATAAATTCTCTTAGAGTAACAAAGACCAGCCAAAGCAATATCATCTGTGAATGTCGGGACTATCTTGCAGCACCATTTTGCTCACTGTCGTTAAGTGCCCTGTTAATATTGCCCACCCTCCGCTGTCCCAGAGGCTTCTTCTGCACAGCTCCCATGAGGTCCTATGCCCGCTTCCCTTTGTTGCTGATCACTCTCCTACAAGGGATTTTCCACACCTCAATCTTCTCTGAATGGCTAGTATTTTATCTGCTTTGTGGCCAGAAGGTTAATTCCTTGCATCCGTCAGAGGGACAAGATTACACATGTGTTCGTGGAAAAGACTCAGCAATTATTTAAACCATTTGCCTTAGTCAAGAAGCAATGAGCATTCACGCAATGACACAGAAGTGATTTCAGTGTGGGAATTTTAGTTTGTCACCTTAAGGACAACAGGTAGATTTGATCAAAATCCCACAGAAAACAAACCAAAGATGTCTGCCTTTTTGGTTCAGAACTGTGTGTGCTAAAAATGTCCATTTGGTAGACAGTTGATCGACTGGTACTGGAAAAAGATGTGTGTCTTTGTAAAGCGCATCCTCTTCTGCAATGAAAGTGGTCATCAGTTATGAGTTCACTGAAGCACGTGGAGCCACTGTGTGTGCACTTCTGCATACCTATGTATCTCTGTCTATGTCTTATTTTCTTTCTGTGTGAGGGTAGGGGTGTGTGTGTGTGTGTGTGTGTGTGTGTGTATACAGGTGTGTTTCTACGTATGCAAGTGTATCATTGTATGTGTGAGAGAGGTTGTCTCCGTCTACAGGGGATGTCTCTCTGTGAGTGAGGGTGTCTATGTGACTTCTACACAGGCACACGTTTTAGAGTGTAAACTAGAAATCTAAACTCAGTTTTCTTCAGGGAAGTCTTTACACTCATTTTCTCAAGCTCTTGCATTTGCACATTTTTTTTTCTCCATCGCTGCTTCCCTCTCCATCCACTCAGATTCCCCCCCCCACCCTGGGTATCATGAAGCTACCAAGGGAACAATTGCTGCTTTGTAAACCTGGATTTCTGTCTTTATCATCTTCACAACCTCCCCCGTGTTTTCTGTCTGCTCCATTTAACCGGTTCCTTGTCAGCTCAAGCTCAAAACAGTTATACTCCACTCCTGCAAACACAGATGAGCTTACTACCTGCTCAAAAGTAGCTGCTCGTGTGTATTCACTTCAAAACAATCTGTCAATCACTTATGCCCTATTTCTCCTAACGGCATACATTTCTGGTTTGTTGGTGGTGGCCAGCCTCCTATCATAAACTCTCTCCAGTTTCTTTCTTTTTTTCTATTTTCCCTGGTTTTTGGTATAAACATGTGCTGGAATATTCGTGTGTCAACTGTCAATTTTAATAAGCTAGAGAATTTACAACACAATTAGCATGGATTTAAAAGTGGACTGTTTTTTATCTCAGTCCATTAAAATAAAAGAGGATTCTTCAGTGTATTCCTTAATTACTTAAGAAGTTTGGCTTAAAAAAATTACTATTCCATAGTCTTCAAAACCACTCTGTATTTTTCAAGATGGTATTAAATCTCATTAAGACTTCACGTTGTGGAGATATTTTTGTAAGTGAAAAGATAAATTTTATTAATTGTTTTTTGTATAACCCTATGGTCTGTCTACATATATTATGTTAGATAATTCTCAGAAGAAGCCTATGAGTTAAATGTTACTTGAATCTTATCAAAACATTAGATTCTTGAGAACCACATGGCTTACCCACTCTCTCATAGCCATTTGTTGGTATAACAGTGTAGAAGATACACAGGAACGGATAAGCACTTTGCTTCTGAGGGATCCTATTGACTAGTGCATGGAAGAAAGTAATGCTGGCTTTTGAGGCCAGGGATGACAATAAAATAGAAGAGTTTAGCCACTCAAAAAAAAATCACTCTATTTAGAAACATTCAAATTTCAAAAGTGAGTAAAAATGTATGTACATACCCTATTCTCTTTATTCATCCCTGTACATGTCCAATTAGCTCAATTCCATATTCTTGAGGAGTGCTGTCCATTTGGAATGGATGGCATGACGTGCTTTTTAATAGGAAAATTGTCATGTGCTTTTTAAATGTGTTTAAAGCTGCCTGAGAGATTGAGATCCTCCTATGTCTTAGAATCAAGCAAGTTTATGTTAAGAGTCTTCCAAAATTCCCTGTCCTGGGTCAAATTGGTTCTGTAAAACAGGGGAAATTAGTCAACAGCTAAAAGTATTAGAAATATTGTGTCCTTTAGAGGAACTCAAAGGTAAACCACTCCCACCAAAGATTATTATTACTTTTTGAGTGGTATAAAAATGCCTGTGGTGGGAATGGGAATCTCTTCAATGGAAAGAATCTCAATCCAGAATGCTGGTGCTTTCCCAAGTCAAGTGAACCTGGGATCTGATGATTACTCTGGTCTCTGCTAACCATTGTAAGTGCCTAAATCATTAAATCAAAGATGTTTGATACCTCTCTGTTGTTCCTATCTGCTTCGTGTTGCTTGTAATGTTAGTTTTGCTTTCCATATTCTTAAAAGCTCATTCATTTAAAATCTAAATTATAGCTATCATAGAACATTCTTCAGACTGTATAGAACACGTGGCTATTGTTTGCTTAAACTGTCATTAGCTACCATTATCCAAAAGAGAACTGTTGCCTGCATAGAGTCGCTAACATTCTGTCCTGGTGAAGGGAAGAAACTAAAGAGTTCCTTGTTAGCACTGTGTACAGACAGGCAGCTAGCAGCTGCTGATGGAGGGAGAGGTGTTTTTTTCAGTGGTTTATTGGTTTGTAATTTGATCATACCCTTATTAGTAATTTCAGCTGAACTCATTGATCACCAAGCTAGACGTGAGTAGAACAGTGTCTGTTGCCAGTGCTGTCCTATCCGAATTGAGAAGACCTTTGTTCACCACAATACATAAAACATCATTAAATTTACTTTGTCCTTATTGCGTTTTGATGGTGGTGTGTCCCCCATGAGCTCCTATGTTTGAACCCAAGGTCCTCAGCTAGCAGTGCTGCTGCAAAGGTTGTGGAACCACTGAAGGAGACTGGCAAATTGGGAGTGAACCTTAAGGTTACATGTCTAGCCGCACTTCCTGTTTGCCCTTGCTTCCTGGCTGTAGATGCAGCGTGAACAACAATCTTCTGCCCCTGCTCACAAGCCTTGCCTGCCAACTGCCTTGTCTTCCCCTCCAAGATGGACTTTGAACTCTGAAATAATGAGCCGACATAAAAACTTACTTCTTAAAACTGCCTTTTGTCAGGTATTGGTCAAAGCAATAAGAAAAGTAGCTACAGGGCTGGGGAGCTGTTCCAGTGGTTAGAGTCCCTCTGGCTCTTCCAGAGTACCCGAGTTTGATTCCTAGCACCCACGTTAGGGGGCTCAGCTTCAGAAGATCCAACACCCTCTTCTGGATTCTAAGCAAATACTGATTAAATGACAGTATGCCAAAACAGTACAACCGAGTTCTTCCACTAGGCTCAACTTTGATTTTTCTGTTCAGTTGCAAGCTGCATCTACTTGCATCAACATCATAAAGTCCAGAAAATCAGACCATGCGAGTCAGCATGATTTTATTCTTCACTTACCACAAGGAAATTTTACCAAGAAAGGGAATAGCTATAAACCAGGGAGTTTTAGAATCTTAAATCCCTGCAAAGCGGTTCAACCGAGACAATAGTCTACACACCTGGGCCAACGGCCCAAATGCCAAAGCCCACTTTATTTATCTAGTGCCATGCCAATGGTCTTGTGTCAGTATCCCCAGCCATTCCAAACTAATAGATTTCCATTTTAATCCAACCCAAATTTCCCTTCTTGAAAAATGCATCCTACTCCACTGGAGTCTAAATTGCTAAGCCTGCAAATGTCCCATCTGTCTCCCCTGTCTCTGACATCACTGAGACAATACACTCTAATGCAAAGCCTAGCTTTATTAAATAGGCTGTCTTCTGACATTTGAAAGGTCATCCATTGACATAATTCACTGAATTTCTATATTAAAGATGTATTATTTTATCAGCCAAGAATTTTAGTTTTCCAATCTTATGCCAGAGGAACCCTGAGCTGACATAGATAACTGATGACTCAAGCTATGATAATCTTGTAATACCCAATGACTTGAGCATGCTTAAAGAATTCAAAGCATTACTCTCAGAACTTTAGACATATTAAGCCACTTAATCCTCTCAACTGCCCTATGGGATTAGAATCATTATTATCCCATTGTGCCCAGGGACACAAGATAACTTCTCAGCTGTGCTGGGAACAGAGCCCATGCTTCCAGGCACCACAACCAGGCATGGTTCCATAAACCTATGCTAATTCTTTCATGGAACATTCATTTATTTTTCTGGAACCATCCACTGCAAAGAATACAAAAGATGAATAGTGCAAATACAAGCATTCTATGTGGGTTGAAAACATCCTCAAAGAATCTCATGGAGAAGGCTTCTCTCAGATTTTCACCCTTCTTTCCTACTGATTTATGCCTCATTTTCATCTCCGGAGTTACTTATTCTCCACACAGTCTGTGTGGTTCATTTTAATTTGACTTTTTCAATTCAAAGATGGAAAGGTCCTACAATATGTTGGATAGACTTTCTTTGTAAAGCACTCAGAACTTTATCTCCATTGTGTAGGCTCATTTCCTGGAGCAACAGTACCATACTTTGGTAAAGGTCATGGGCTTGTTATATACATTACAAATCTTCTTGTCTTATTTGGAGACAAGATTAAGAGTACATACCCATGCATGCGCATGCTCCCATTGGGTCAAGCTTGAGCGCACTCAGACAGCTGCGGTTATGAAGTGAAACCTGATGCTCAGGAGCATACATGAAACCTGGGTTTTGTAGCATGCTAACCCAGCACTCGTCAGTGGAGGAAGTGCATGTCAGATTTTGACTGAGGTCACATTTATCAACGTTCCCAGCTGAAATGTAGTTTACAAATATTAGAGCTAAGAATGTGGTAATCAACCTAAGTTAGGCCAGCTGCAAAGGGAGCTTGGCTCGCAAAATGAATTTGAAAACCTGATTCCAAGAATGGTAAAGAATGGTATTTCCCCCCTAAGTGTGCAATACAGAACGCTGCTTTGATGATACTGCATTGGAACAGCACAGTACTGAGCATGACAGGGACCTATATAAAATGCCTGCAAAAGACATAGTCAATAGTGGAGAATGTGTCTTATAATTTTAAGTCTAAGCCACACTGTGTGAGCTCTATCAAGAGCCCCATAAGAAATGGTTGGACTGGATGAAAAAGGATGTATCACACCTTGAATCCAGAAGCATGGAAGTGACTGAGATCTCACAATCCCTGTGAAACACTACCTCCAATGATCTGAGGACTCCACTTCCCACCATCACACTAAGGGCCAATCAGCATCTCAAACACAGCAGTGAGAGTTAGTCACCATATAAAGAAAATATTGATGGCCATCACTTCTCTGTAAAGCCTGTGTGGACTTCAGATACATACTGTGAACAAGCCACTCTTAACGGACATGACTTCGTGCAACCTGGAATTCTGGCAGACAGAGACTATGTCTCAAGGACTTCATCCTGGAAAGATTAGTTCATTCAGAATCCCTGAAATGGGAGGATTGGACGTGAAGACTTCCATTAGATATCTCTCTACACATAACAGCTTACACACTGGCTCAGTTACTATCCCTTCTTGTGATGATATCTTCTTTGTACTCTAACAGACAAAGCTTGCCTTCAGATCAGAGAGCAGAGCTAGCCACTAGTTAACCATAAGGGTCTGGAGGTCTGCACAGACAGACTGGAAGTGATTTGACTGAGCAGAGAGAGGAATATAAGGCAGGAGGAGACAGGAGGTAAGAACTCTAGCGCCTGGCTGCTCTGCTATCACTCTCTAATATCTGACTCTGGGTTTTTGTTATTAAGAGCAGTAAGAATTCATGCTACATCTTCCAATTAACTTCCGACTGCTTGGCTAGAAATTACCCATGGATATAGTTAGAGCAGAGGGGCAGACATGTGCATGTGTGTTTACATTTAAACTTGTTCTTCCGAAATCCCATTTGAAGTGTGATGTAAGTATTCAAGTTTTTAGTTTATAAAGTTCTTTTCTATCAATATAGTATTTTTTCCTAAGTGTCTCCTAAGTAAATAGAAGAAATGCCTGTAAAAGATATTTTTGAGCTCAGACTAACTGGGTGCATCCTATTGACATGAAGACTACATGTTAAAGATGACACTTTTTCAGTTCCAGATATAAAATGGTTGTGCACAAAGGGAATCAGGAGACAATAACATCCACTCGACAATAAAAACATCAGAAAACAGAATAAATACGAGGATGCTATAGGAACTGAACTTGAAGTTGTCTTCCTTAATTCCCACAGTAGTTGAATGGGAGGATATTCTTTTTATTTTTTTTATTTTTTTTCAACTTTATTATCTTTATTCATTAATTTTTAATTAATTAATTTTTTCCCATACATTGTTTTGTTTTATTTTTTCCATTCAAGAACATAATTAAAGAAATAAAATTTTTTTTCTTCCCCTTCTCCCGGTCCCCTCCCACTACCCCCCCACCCTTCCTCCCTCCCCCTTCTTCCTTGAAAGAGGGCATGGTGCCCTGCCCTGTTGGAAGTCCAAGGCCCACCCCCATCCCTCCTGGCCTAGGAAGGAGTGCATTCAAAAAGACTCGGTTCTCAAAAAGAT
>PVIU01017880.1:0-28542 GCA_004026605.1 Ondatra zibethicus
CTCCCCTCACTGCCACCACCACAACCCCGCCCCCCTCCCCTCACCGCCACCACCGCCACCACAGCCACCTCCACTTGCTACCACAAGACTTGAGTCTGGGAGCGCAGTTCTGAGCCTGAGAAATCCAGGCTATGGATGAGGTAGCAGAGTGCCTTTCTCCCTCAAGTCTTTGCCCCACATGGGAATCAGGACACCAGCTCGCCGGGTCAGGGCAGAGCCTAGGTTAAAGTGCAAACTCAGAAGGCGGGCACTTGCTGGGGCCTGCTGCACAGGTTCCAGAAGGAGTGACTGCAAAAGGTCACCAAGAGGTCATGTATCTGGAGGAAGCCATTGTGTACCCCAGTCACACCGACTGCTGTGGAGTGGCAGGCCTTGTGGTGGCAGATGTAGGAACACTGCCCGTACCCATGTCCCCAAGGGTGCCCGCTGAAAGCACATTCTCTCTTAGTTCCTAGAGTTCAGAAGTCCAAGTCAGTGTTGACTGTTGACGTCAACCAGGAGGGCAGGCTCCCTTCTCAGGCTCAGGGTAGAACCAGTTTCTTTTTTTTTTTTTCCTTGCTTCTAGAAGTTTCCTGCACCCCTTAGTGTTCCTGTCCCATATGACGCCACCCATATGCCACTTCCTCCTTTGACCTCTTCACCTCTGTCATATAAAGACATCTGTAATTCTGTCGGTTGGACCCACCTATCCAGAGAAATCTGCCCATCTCAGATCTTTGGCTCAATCGTGACTGAAAAGTGCTTTGGCCATATAAGGTGCCAGTCTGGGAGTCCCAGGGGTTGCTGGGCATGTGTCTCAGTTGGGAGAGTGCTTGTCTAGAATGCATGAGGCTCTAGGTTTGATTCCTGGCACCATATAAACTAGGCATGGTGGTGCACACTCGAAACCCTAGCTCCCCAAAGGTGAGACAGGACAATCAGGAGTTCAAGGTCATCCTTGGCTGCATAGCAAGCTTGAGGCCGGTTTGGGTTCTATAAGACTTTGTCTTTAAACAAAAGGGGTAAAAAATCCCGTGGCTATCTTGGAGTTAGCGTGTGTCTGGGCTACGATGTCCCACCTCCCAAACTTTAATGAGCACAGTGGTGAGCAGTGCAGCCACCGTCTGAGACACACTCAGATCCCCTCTGCCCGTTCTGGCATGGCCTCCGTTATGCATAGCCCCTCCTAGGGCTCTGTGAGGTGAACAGAAACTCTAGACTTTATTAAGCCCTTCTTACCCTTCTCTGCTTCTCTGGGTAACATGGTCTGGGGAATGTGAATGGATACAGTTGCTCTCTGAAGCTGCTGTGTACCCTGGACAGACACTCTCAGCAGGGGGTCCCTGGGGTCAGGACAGTTAAGCAGTGTGTGTGTCCCTGGGGTCAGGAGGACACAGTTAAACAATGTGTGTGGCCTCCCTGCCAGGCCCATCCTCCTTCTCAGACCTGGCCAGTGCCTCAGACGGTGTCCGCTCTGCTCTTGGTAACTCCTCAGCCTCATCTCCCCCAGAGATCCAGAAGATGGCTGTGCCCTTGGAGGCCGACCTCTGCGTTACCTGTTCACTTTTTCTCTCTCTGAGAGGAAGCCCAGGCTTTTGCCGCCAGGAGTGAGGAAGGCCCAAGAGAGGACCTGGTCCTTTGGACCCAGGACAAGCCTCTGTGTACCGTGAGCCCTTCCTTCATAAATGAGCAGAGTTGGGACAGCGCCTCCTTTAGGCACACAATTGTATAGCAGGCTCAGCTGCACTGACCATGAGGCGGCTGGCACAGCCAGGGCAGGAACTTAGAGGCAGCCCAGGCCATGGCCATCCATCCTCCTTTGCCAGCATGGCAACCCAGTTATGGCTCATCTCAGAGAGGCCGATGGAATCAGTCAGAGTCGGTTCAAAGTATCAGAGTCATTTAGAGTGGACAGTACAGGGGCCTGGCTGCTGCTCGGTGCCCATGGGCTCCGTCCCCACTGAGGAAGACAGGCCGCCAGTGTAATGATTCCCAGGAAACACAGAATGCCCCTGGGTGTAGTGGTATATTATTTGTATTTTGATAAATAAATCTTGCCTGAAGACCAGAGGCAAAGCTAAAGCCACTAGAGGTCAGGCAATGGTGACACACACCTTTAATCCCAGGATTTGGGAGACAGAGACAGATGATCTCTGAGTTCAAGGCCACCCTGGGCTTCACAAGATCAATACAGAAACAAATCCAGGTGGTGGTGGCTCACACCTTTAATCCCAGTCCTAGGGAGTCACAGGCTTTTAATCCCAACACTAGAAGGAATACAAAATGGGAGGAGAGAGAAGCTTAGTCAGCTTAGTCTAGGGTCACCCAGCCTTGGTAGAGGGAAGACTTCTCTAGTGGCTCGGCTGCTTTGCTTTTCTGTTTTCAGGTTGAACCCCAATTTCTGTCTCTGGGTTTTTATTATTCATGCTACACCTGGGACTCACGGACTCTGTCCCCATTGAGGAAGACAAGGCTGCCAATGTAATGGTTCCCAGGGAACACAGAAAGCCCCTGGGATCACTGGTGCCAGTCTTGTCTATGGGGCCACATATTCGCCACTTGCTAACAGAACAGCTTGAGACAAACTCCCGTGGGAGACACAGGTTCCTTAACCTGCCTCCTGTGGACAGCACCCCAGGAATTGCAGGGCAGACTTGATGTCTTTAACTTATCAGACACATAAGTGAATTAGTGAGGGACCTGGAGATGTCGGCTCATGAAGTCCACCAGCACCTTGTGCCAGGAGCCCGGGAGGGAAGCTGCCTCTCTTCCCGGCAAGGCTAGGTGCATTTTGGGAGATGCCTGCTTTTCTATTCTATGGACTGACTGGGGTTCCTCCCCTGGACTCCCCCATCTCCTAGCCCAGACCCCATAGAGAGATCGAGATGCTGCAGAGCTGTTTCTCCTTCTCCCTGCCTGTGTCTCATCCCTTTGAGAGGTGAAAGTCACAAGCTGTTGAATGAACTATGCTCCCATCCCAGCTCTATACTGGCTGTGTGACTTTAGACAAGTTGCTTTGCCTCTCTGAAACCTGGGCTTCTTTATAAAACCAAACTAATAGCTTTCGAATGGTTGCTTATGGTTTGGATATTTCTTGAGTGTATCCCTTGAAGGTTCTGTGTTAGAAGCTGGTTGCCCAGTGTGGCAGCCTTGAGGCCATTGGATCTGAAGAGATGCCTAGGGTCAAAAAGCAAGTCACTGGGGAAGAACTCATGTAGTTCTCAGTTAGTTAGGGGCAGAGTCAGGGTTTCACACCATAACCCAGGCTGGTCGGGAGCTTACAGTGATCCTCATGCCTCAGCTGCCCAAGGGTTCAAGTGCCAGGCAAGCATCTTGCTGTCACTCACAGATGAACTTTCCCCCTATTAGGGAATCGTTAGTCTCTCTGACGGGCTGTGAACAAATGTCACCCCTAAGCCCCAACACCCAGAACGGCCCGGGAATGATCTAAATCAAACTCTTCAAAGTCAAAGCAATGTTTGTCTGCCACTCTCTCTGCTTTTGTGATGACAGATGGCAGAACCTGTCTGCCTAGCCCAGGGAGTGGCCTGGAGGATTCAGCCTTGGCTCAGGATATGGAGGGTAGCTTCAGAGTCAGCCAGATTTGCTTGTGAGTCTTGACCCAACTGCTTACCAGGACAGAGAGAGTCTGGGATGGCTCATTACACCATCAGTGGCCGGAAATACTGGATGAGTGCCGGTGGGTACCTGACTCTCACTGAGCCGGAAAGCCCTCCAGCCCTTTCCTCACCGGCTGCTCAGAGGCTTGCTCCTGCCTGCCCAGCTGCCCTCTGGCATAGCAGCCCTGCCCTCTGGCATAGCAGCCCTGTCCTCTGTCACCTTGACTCATTTTCCCAGGTGTCAAATCACAGAGATCTCCTGTGCTCTTAAAACAGGTACCTGATACCTTTGGCTCTTAGTCCTGGGGGGGAGGTGGCCCAAAATTCTCTGACAGGCAGGAGGACCCCAACAGCAGCGGCGGCCTGGCTCTAAAAGCAACTATGGGCGGAACTTGGCAGGTCTCGCTGGAAGTCCGCTGGGATGTCAGGGTAGCACACCCTGTGTTCCCCGAATGAGATCCCCTTTCCAACTGTGGCAGGCAGTGGTACTGCAGGGCAGTGGCCAGGAGTCTCTCTGAGGTGCAGCAGGCCACTTTGGTCTGGCAAGCCCTCCTCCCAGTAAAGCCGATGGCAGTGCCAAGGAGCCTCCTGGGAATAGAACTTACAGAGTGGCCAAGCAAGGCTCTAGAGACCAGCCTGGGCACGCTGGACCCCACTGCAGCCAGAACTCTGTGCTCAGTGTCTGCTGTTGTTCTGAATTCACAGTGCTGGGGGTGGAAGAGGGGGAGGCAGGGGCCCTACCACCGAGTCAGCTCCCAGTCCTTACTGTCTTCTTTCATTTCATTGTTTGTCTTAAAGTTGGAGTCCATGGAAATTGGGTCTGACTGAGAATGAGCAGCCATGACCCACTCTGGCCTCAACCAAGCCAAGGGAGCACTCTGGTATTGGAGCAGAGATGATCCTCCCCCAGCTGGGAGGACCAGAGAGTTGGGCTACTGCAACCTCAGCCCCTCCAGGGAATTTGATAAAATCACCTCCCAGGCCCCAGTGGCAATCACCTTCATTCTAGTTACTGGGATATCATTTGCATATGAGAACAAGATGTGGGTGTCCTGTGACTCCTGAGTTAGACCTCAGGAATCCTTGTCTGTACCCTACCTGGGCCTGGAGGTCCCCTCACCATTTAAACCTGCTGGGTACTCATTTGTCCAGTCTACACATATTTGTTAAGGGTCTGCTCCATTCCTGGCACAGTGTTCTGGGAGCCAATGCATTATAACAAGGCAGACAAAAGGTGCCTTTCTCAAAGCTGAAATTCAAATGCAGGCGACCAGGAAGCCAAGGAGAGCCAAAATGAGAATGTTGCAGACTGAGATGGCGGCATCCATCCGTGGGGAAGAATGTTACCTGTTTCAGGCTGTCACGTCAGAGTGGCCTTTCCTCCTGAGCATGCCCTTTAGTGGTTTTGCTATGCATCCATCCCTCATGCAGCGGCCAGTATGTGTTTCCATTTTTTTCTCTGGGGCCATGGTCAGCCTGTGGAAGAACATGGAAGGACTGGGGATCAGTGTCATTATTCTGTGGCCCAGAAGTTCTATAGAGTTTTGACTCTCTCTCCCTCCCTCCCTCTGTGTGTGTTGCCTGCATGCATTTGCATAGTCGTGTATGCCTATGTATACGGCAGGAAGGCCAGAGGAGGACGGCAGGTGTCCCGCTCTATCGCTGTCCACCTTCTTCCTTTGAGACAGTGTCTCGCACTGAACCTGGAGCTAGGCTTGCAGTCAATAAGCCCCAGTGATCCTCCTGTCTCCACCCTGCAGGTCCTAAAGTTACAGGCACACATGGCAGAGTCCCATTTTTTACTGGGTCCTGGGGATTTGAACTCAGGTCCTCACACTTGTACAGCAAACACTTTATTGGCTAAGCCATCTCCCCAGCCCCCACTGTCTTCTTTTGGTACCCCTTCTTATATAAACCCACCTCAAGCTCTCAACCCCAAAATAGGTGTCCCACCGTGGGCACTTCACAGAATCAAAATGCCCATGGCTTCCTTAGAATATTCCGTCTCTTGTTTTTCTAGGCGGATCCACAATGGAAGGTTTTAGCCTGACAGCTATGCACGAGTGTGCCCACTGTCCCCCCAGTAACCCCAGGTGATCCCCTCTTTCCTCTGCTAACAGGGCATTTTAAAACCTAGACAGAGCATCGTCTATGTGTCAGCAGGTTGCCTCAAACATGAACAGTGATGGGCTGGGCGGGCAGGTTCAGCTCTGGGGTCTAGAGAGCAGCCTGTCAGAGCCAAACACCCGTCTCTGCCCCCACCCCAGGCCGCTGCTTGTTAAGGACATGCTGAAGGCTATGTGGCCCAAATCGTTCGTCTAAGCGTAAAATTAGCTTCTGTGTCTATTCTGCAAGGGAAAGCAAACTGGGCTAAATATACCACAGGGCCATGGGTGGTCAACAAGCCAGATATGAGACAAACAGCAAGCCAGTGGAAACTGATTTTCCCAGGGAACCATGGGTTGGAGACCATAGGTTCCGAAGGCTGCTGCCAATGAACTTACGATCCTGCCAGGGTGTAGCCCTGACAGTTGAGTGCTTCTCCAGCATACGAGGACTTCCAGCCTCAGCACCACATAAACCAGATGTGGTCCCATACTCATCCCAGCACTCGGGAGGAGGAGACAGGAGGATCAGAAGCTCAAGATCATCCTAGGCTTTATAATAAATAGGAGATCAGAGTGGGTTTCATGAGACCTTGTCTCAAACAATGTAGCAAGCATCCTGCGTGTATGACAGGCTAGCCCTTCTGGTCCTACTGCAACCGTCTGTGCTCTGTACACCATGAACACACACAGTCATGCCTCCCATGTCCCTGTATTCATAAGGTACACAGCATGTGCTCATATGCCACTTGCACTTGTAAGCATTCATGAGTGTTCACACACACCCCAGATCATGCATTCACACACATGCATGTGTGCCTGTATGTATATAGGCATGCATATACATGCCTATACACATACACACATATGCCCACGCACACACCTGTGAATTCTGCATGTGGCCATCACACCAATGAAACTTCTCTTCTTTGAAGCTTCTAGAAGCCCCAGCCTGAGCTTGGACCCCTGCTGCCCAGCTCCACAGGTCACACATCCCTTGTCTCTGCTTCTGGAGTGTCTCCACCTTCCTCCTCCCAGCAACTCTCAGGTAACCAGATGCACCAGAAATATTTACTGGGTGGAAAAAAAAAAAAGAAGGCGCAGACTTCAAGCTGAGAGAGAATGTTGTCCTAGATATTTTTAGAGTGACTTTTAACAAAGCGGAGAGTTTCAGATGAAGGTGAAAGTTTCACAAGAAAACATCTTGGCGGCATCTCGTTTCAGACTCCCTGATCAGCTGTGCTTTTAGAAAGGTCGGAAAGAATGCAGAGTCGAAAACAGGGCCTGTCCATCTCAGCGCTGGCTGGGCAATCCTGCTTGGCCATGTTTCCTATCCCTCCCACAACCCCACCTCCCCTGACTGAAGGGTGGGCATACTGGGACTTTGTCCTCTCCTCCTCCATGACCTCCAAGTCTATCCTAATCTACAGCTCCCAATGCCTTGCCTCTGGGCTCCCTCAACCACAGAGGGTTCTGAAATTCCAGCTCCCATGAGCTGAGTCTTTGAGCTGCTTCTCCGGAAGAGGGATCTGTTTGTTTGTTTGGCTATTTGGTTTGGTTTTGGGTTCTCCTGAATGCGGAAGATGACGCTGTACAGACTTCTGCCTCCTTTCTGAAGTGGGGGAAGATGGAACTGCTTATGTTTCTGAACAATCCCGAGCTCTCCATCCATTTCACTGGACATGAACACACTCAGTTGAGACCCTGCTGTGTGGAGGGCTGAGACAATGAAGAGGCCAATGGGAGGGACAGGCCCACCCCAGTAGTTAGTGGGGCATACACAAACACCCAGAAGGGGGTGACATGGTAACCACAGAGGTGCTAGGAGGGGCAGATCAAGTAAGGCCAGTGGCTATGCACATCATTCTTAGAAGACAGATTTTCTCTTCCAAGACAACATGGAGCCAGTGAGGGTAGTATACTGACCCCAGCAGGCTGACTGGGTGGAAGTCATTAACTGCTGCAGTCTGTCCCCCACCCTCCACCCCTGACTATGATATTACTGACCATGGCCCAGTGATGCCATCTCTCCAATCGCCCCACCCCCACCCCAAGCTCTCCTAGGAGAGGTGTCATCAGACCACACTTCATTAAATCTCACAGCAGGTTTCTGCTCCAAGCACTGACCTCACTGGCCTCCTGCAGGGGCAAATCTGGTTTTCCCTTTTAGCATAGGGGTGGTGGCTGGAACATCTGGAATGTATTAGAGGTAAGGCCAGGGTGGAGCCTGCAAGCTTCACATAGAACCTCTCCAAATCAGAGCTGATGATCTCCCTTCCTTTCTCTTCTCTCAGACCTCTCATCCACCCGGTCCACCCGGGATGCCTGGCATTTGAAGAGAGCCATCATCACCCGAGCATCTGCTGAGGATTTTTTACTGTGGCATCAGAGAGTTTCTATGGTGTGAGGAAAGAGTGTCTGTCGCCACTACCGTTTTATAATTTCCTTTTCTATCTTTGAGCCGGGTCTTGCCCCTTTCTGCTGCCATGATGGCCCAGTCCAAGGCCAACGGCTCACACTACGCGCTGACGGCCATCGGCCTGGGGATGCTGGTCCTTGGCGTCATCATGGCCATGTGGAACCTGGTCCCTGGTTTCAGTGCTGCAGATAAGCCAACCGCTCAGGGCAACAAGACAGAGGGAGGCAGTGGCATCCTCAAGAGCAAGACTTTCTCGGTGGCCTACGTGCTGGTCGGTGCGGGCGTGATGCTGCTGCTGCTGTCCATCTGCCTGAGCATCCGGGACAGAAGGAAGCTGCGGCAGAGCGAGGAACTGGCCCATATCCAGCAGCAGGCGGGAGCTGTGCCTCCCACACAGGAGGAAGACAGGTGAGACATGCCTAGCTGCTCCCTCCAGTCCAGGGTAGGGACACATTCACACACTGAGAGAGAGCTTCATTTTACGAGTCTGTATTTCCACTCTCTTCCAGGAAGGTGTCGCATACCCTTTCACAAATACCTTTGTGCTTACTAGACACAGGCTTCCCAGTTCCTGCAGCTTAGGTGGATTACAAGGTGTCCCACAGAAACGGGTGGGGCCAGTGGGGACCGGGGCTCTAGGTTGCTTGTTTGTCTCTCTGTCCCAGGTGCTGTGCGTGTCTACTTTGATTTGAAAAGATCACAGTACAATATTTCACTTGGCCCCAAAATATCACAAGCATATTTAAAAGGTAGATGACAGACAGGGGGTGTGGGTGTGATAAAATTTGGTATCTCTCTTAAGGTTCATTTCTGTGGCTATGATTAAAAACACTCTGACGAAATCAACTTAAACGGAAAAGGATTTATTTAGTTCCCAATTCCAGGCCACTGTCCATCATTTCGGGGGAGACAAGGGGGCAGGAACCTGAAGCAGCTGGTCACCTCACCCCCACTGTCAAGAACAGACAGCGATGAGTTAATGTATACAGACCTTCGCTCTCCTTTGCACCCAGTCCACGAAATGCTACCACCCATATTCAGGGTGTATCTTCCCACCCTCATTGGCACAATCAAGATAGCACTCACACCACACACATACGGACACACACACACACACACACACGCACGCACACACGGACATGGACACACACACACGGACACGGACAGACACCAACATTCTCAGATGCCAGTCCCCCAGCTGATTCTAGGTTGTGTCAAGCTGACAACTACTCAAAGCTAGCCCAGTGCCTGTACTAGATGTACTTTTCCTTGCTCTGACCAAATGCACAGAGTCGGCTTAAGGAAGGAAGGGTTTATTCCGCCTCTCAGTTAGAGGCTAGGGTCCATTGTGGAAGGGAAGGTGCAGCTGCAGGAGCCATCACCCGTGATATTATGTGGGAACTCAGGAAGCAGCGAGAGATGAAGGCTGTTGTTCAGTTCACTTTCTCCTTCCCCCCATCTCATCCACACCTAGCCGTGGATGGTGTTGCTCACACTAAGTCAGAGTGAATCTCCCCTACTCAGTTAAACCCCTTTGGAAACACCCTTGGCCTCATCCTGCATGTCTTTGGCCACAGAAACAACACAAGTAAAGCTGGTATTGGGTGGGTGGTGCACTCAGATGGAAAGGCACCAGTAACAGCCAGGAAGCTCACCACATTAGGGGTTCTCTCTAGGGGAGTAGCCTCACACTGAAGTCGTCTGGGGTGGAAGCTGTAGTCAGCACTTTCTGCTCCTACTGGTCGACCCTAGACCAGGAAGAAGGCCTTGCCATTCCTATGAGTCTGGCCCTGCTCATGTCAACAATACACATTGACTCGGGGCTTCATGCATTCCCTACAACCCTCACAGATATCCCAGAGATGTGTCTCCTAGGTGCTTCCAAACCTCAATATGGCAATGAAGGTGAACCCCTCCCTCCATTGCAAAAGAGCCCTTGTGAATAAATGCAGAGATGAACATACTGGTCCAAAAAATAGACAAAGGCCATAAACAATGATTTCATAGGTGCTTAACCTCATTAATCCTAGGATACAAACAAAAAGGCACTTTCTACTCCAAGCTCTGTCACCTCTGTTAGCCAAGACAGGCAGCCTCTGGCATCGGAGAATCGCAAGGACAGTGTGCTATGGACATGATGGCAAAATGGTTCAGTGGGTTAAGGAGCCTGCTGCTAAGCTTGACAACCTAAATTTGATCCCTGCAACCCACATGAAAACTGCCTTTGACCTTCATATGTGTACCATGACACATGCACATTCTATTCACGCTCAAATAGAAGATAGACAGACAGATAGACAGATGAAAAGGTTAAAATAAGAGAACTTAGAAAACAACATAATTGTTTGTCCATCAATCAAGTGGCCTCGGGATGTACCCGTTCCTGTAGTTCTTCCTGTGTCCAGGAAGACACAGCTATGTCCTTTAATGTGGAGCAGTTCCCACAACACTAAGAAGGAAACATGGTACTGCATGTAGCCTTTGGGAAGGCCCCAGCACATCAGACACTGTGGGGGGGGGTAGAGAGATTCAGTGGGAGACAGACAGACCACAGTATTTATTCACCATGATTGCCTCTGGGTGGGAGAATTAGGTGTTTGATTTTGTTTTAGGAAATGAAGATGGAAGGATTTGCAATGCTTCTATTTTCTTCCCTTGGAATGTCTATATAGCAAGGAAGGAAGTTGGCCTCATTCTCTCTCTCTCTCTCTCTCTCTCTCTCTCTCATAGACAGAAGTTCCTCTCTTGCCTGATTCTGCAGCCATTCAGTCCCAACAAAATACACAGAGGCTTATATTAATTATGAACTGGTTGGCTTATTAGCTCAGGCTTATTAGTAACTAGCTCTTACAACTTAAATTAACCCATAATTCTTATCTGGTTTTAGCCATGTGACTTGATACTTTTTATCAGTGAGGCATTCTCATTTTGCTTCCTCTGCATCTGACAGGTGACTGCAGACTGAATCTTTCCTCTTCCCAGAATCTAGTCTGGTCATCCAGCCTATACTTCCTGCCAGGCTACTGGCCAATCAGCGTTTTATTAAACCAATACAAGTTACAAATCTTTACATGGTACAAGAGCATTATCCCACAGCACTCTCTTTTTCTTTTTCTTTCTTCCTTCCTTCTTTTCTTCCTTCTTTCCTTCCTTCATCCCTCCTGTTCTTTCTTTTCCCCTTGGTTTTTTGGAGACACCATGTATCCCTGACTAGCCTGGAACTTACTATGTAGACCAGGATAGCCTCAAATTCATAGAGATCCACCTGCCTCTTCCTCCCTAGTACTGAGATTAAACCATACCCTGGCCTCATTTTCTGGCCATTAAAATATACATGCAGGCTAGGGGTGTACTACATTGGTAGAGTACTTGCCTAGATGGGTGAGGTCCAGGGTACCAGAACCACTACAGAAAACAGAAATATATATATATGATACTTTTGCTGTGTTAGTGTTAGTCCCCCCCCCCCAAAAAAAAAAAAACAGAGACAGCTACCTGCTACTGAATGACAGGGACACATTCTGAGAAATGTGGGGTCAGGGTCAGTTTTGTACAAACTGAGACAGCTACTGTGTCACTAGGTGATACAGCCTATGAGACCAGCACCCAGTATGCTGTCCCCTGTTGAGCCAAATGTGATCCTATATGGGGTACATGACTGTATCTGTAATTAAGAGAAGGAGAAGCTGGGGATGTAGCTCAGTTGGTAGAGTACTCGCCTAACACTCCTGATGTCCTGGGTTCAGCCCCCAGCACCACACAAACCAGTGGTACACACCTATAATCCCAGCACTTTGGAGGCAGAGGCAAGATGTTCAGAAGTTCAAGGTCATCCTCTACTACATGGGGAGTTCAAAGCTAACTTGAGCCACTTGATGAAGGTGTAAGTGAAAAAACAATCCCACACCAGTTTGGAATTATAATTAATGAAATGGTTATTTCTTTAAAAGGAAAAAAACTTACAGATCACTGTCCCAGTCAACAGCCCTCTACACGATCAGGAATGAAGTCTAACAGCCTCAAGCCTGAAGCAAGACAGTGAGCACACAGCTACCGCTGTTTTTTAAAACAAAAGAGACCACGCCCCAGTAGGCTGGTATCTTAAAGGCTATTGGTTGAAGGAGCAGAAGTAGCTCCTGCAGCAACTTGAGATCTTGTCTCCAAAAGAAAGGGAGAGAGCTCTATTATAAGGAACTAGATCATGAATTTGTAGAGATCAGGAAGTCCCCTCACCACTGGTTCGCAAGCTAGAAGCCAGGGAGGTTTCCCAGAGGTGCCATTCAGCCTTAATCTAAGAACCTGAGATCTGGGGAATCCTTGGTGACCTTCCCTGGTTCAGGGCATGAGAGGATGTGAGCTGTCCCAGCTCCACAGTGAGTCAGGAAAGGGGCAGATTCCTCCCAGCCATTTTTGTTCTGTTGAGGGCTGCCATGGAAGAGATGAGGCCTGAGACCTTCGGAAGGACGTCTTCTGAGATTCAGATGTGAGCCTCCTCTTGGAAGGTCTTTGGCCATTCCATGGTCATCGTGCAGAATTAACCATCTCACAGACTTAGTCTATAAAACATGGAAAATACAGAAAAGAGGAGAATCAGTTACCCATAGTTCCCCACCCTCACCACATGCACAGGTGAGTGCCTTGAAAGTGGGACTATAACAAAGTAAAGAATAATAGAGAGAGAGAGATGTGTTAGAGCCCAGATTCTCCTTCTCTACTTGGGACACTCATCTTGGTTAACATCCAGTGTTTTAAGCACTTCACCTTTGGCCAGGACCCAGCTGGGCACTGAAATAAATATTCTGCCCAGTATGTTACGAAGTATGAAAGGCTTAAGGCCAAGCTCACACCCAAACAACACCAGGTAGTAGTTCAGTAAGACCTTTGCCTCCTGCCCTCTTCCCCACATTTGGGACCAGGTCTCTTGCTCTTCATGTTTGTTACTTTGTCAAATACTGACAGAAGCAACTTCAGACAGGAAAGGTTTGTCTGGGCTCGGAGTTGAGGGCACAGTCTCTCCTAGCATGGGAACATGGCACTGGGAGCATGAGACTGCTGGGCACAGGGCATCCACAGTCCAAAGCAGAGAGGGTTAACTTCTTGTTATTCAGTCCAGGACTCCATCCCGTGGGATGGTACCACCCACGTTCACCACAGCTAGAAACCCCTCAGGGCCAGGCTTCTCTCTTAGGGGCTTCTAGATCCTGTCTAGTCCACAATGTCATTAACCATCACAGTCTTGTTGTATTCATTCCCACATCCATAAAATGGGCAAAATAAAAGTCCTTACTTACAGTGCAGTTAGAAATGGGGACTTGGTTCCTCTATGCTAAAATACTGATTATTTCTATGGCCCATGTATGGTTTGCAGAATTGGTATCTGCAGGCCTAGTACTCACCAGCAACCCCAAGTCTACTTTTTGTGGACTTTTGGTGATTTCAGTGCATGCTGACACCCTGTGTTTGTCATCCTGCAGCCAGGAGGAGGAGGAGGAGGCCTCCTCACGGTACTATGTCCCCAGCTACGAGGAAGTGATGAACACAGGCTACTCAGAAACCAGAGGACAGGAGCAGAACCCCAGACTAAGTATCTCTCTCCCCTCCTATGAGTCACTGACGGGACTCGACGAGACGACCCCCACGAGCACCAGGGCGGAGACGGAGGCCAGCCCAGGGCATGCTCCTGACAGACAAAACTCCAAGCTGGCCAAACGCCTGAAACCACTGAAAGTTCGAAGGATTAAATCTGAAAAGCTTCACCTCAAAGACTTCAGGATCAACCTCCCAGAAAAGAACGTCCCTCCTCCCTCTATCGAGCCTTTGACTCCTCCACCGCAGTACGATGAGGTCCAGGCGAAGGCCCCCGATGCCCGGCCTCCCGACTGAATGACCCTTCTGACATCACTCCCTCCTGTCTCACCCTCCACACCAACAGACTGAACCGAAGCCACTTCTGCCAGAAAGGGGTCAGAACACACTTAGCCACTGTGATGGGGATTCTGGGTAGAGGGAGTTACTAAGGACGGTTCACAGAGCCTCACATAGTGGGAGCACCAGAAGGATGCTTGTGATACTGTGAACCAAAACAAGGTGTGTGGCCTTGGCAATCCCCTCCATCTTCCTTCCCAAGTCCGGATCGCTGGCGACACACTCCTCTTCTGAGCTGGGACAGGATCCCTAGTGACCGGTGTAGACCGAGGCTGTCTCCTTTAGCTTTCCACTACAGCTGCTGTTTTCAAAAAGAAACCAAGTTTTTTGCTTGCTTTCTTCACTGGAGCCTTGAACAGGCGGAGAAATCGGCTCAGCTTTGACCAAAAGGACACAGAACTGTCTTGTGAATACAATGAGACCGTGTGGGGGTGAGTTGTCCGGGAGGCTCCTAGGGATCCCTGGTGCTGTCGGTTCTTTGAGGGTCTAAGGCCTGATGACCTTCAGCATGTGACACGTATGGTGGTTGTCTGAATTGGTACACTAGTCTCCTGTGCAAGAGAGGAAAAGTCGCTGTTCGTGTCTTCTCAGATGTATGCGGCTGGGCATTTTATAATAAAGTGTTTTATATGTAGCACACCTGACCATCAAGTCATTTTAGCTGGAAGATACAAATAATAACAGCTAGTCAACAAGAATACTTACTTCACAGGGAGCTGTGCTCTGTGGACCAGAGGTGCTACCCCATGTCACCTGTACCCAAGTCTGGCGCCCTGCTATTCTGCAGACTAGTCCACTAGCTTAGGTCAGCCCAGGCACCTCGTATCGTACCGCTAACAAGTAGTTCTGAGCTCAGACCATCTGGTTTCAGAATCTGAGTTCTTACTCTCCCTGCCGAGTAACTGAGGCTGCCCTGTCAACCCATAGGTCACATAGAAGGCACTGATATCTTAGAACAGACCCCCATCCCCTCCCCAGGCGACCCAGGAAGGAGCTCAGCCTGTCACCTACTCCCAGCACTGACTGGAGGTAGATACATCCTCCAAAAGGACACACTGTCTACAGTGCAGTATACACCACTGTGAAAAACCCCAGGGACCACACACTGTTAAGGAAAGGAACCGAAACTTTGGGGTCTAGATCTTGGCCCTGGAGGAGAGTATTGAGTCCTAAGGACTCTTTCTGTTATGGGTGACATGGAGTGACCTGTTGGGAGCCACACGGGCACCTTGGTGTCCGAGGAAGAGAAAGTCTTCGGGCTCTGAATGTTTCACAAGTTCTGGGAAGCTAGAGGGAAATCACAGGCTTACGCCCAAGCGAGACGGATGACATTAAAAGGCACACATCAATGTGAAAGTCTGAGTTGGGGACGTGGTTCAGTGGGGAGTGAATTGGGTTCACCCGCAGAAAGCCCTGGGTTTGATCCCCAGCACCACATAAACCAGGTTAGTAATGCACAGTAGCAATCCCGGTACTCAGGAGGTGGAGGCAGGAGGATCAAGAATTCAGGGTCATTGTCTGTGAGTTCAAGGCTGGCCTGAGCTACATGAGACCCTGTCTCAAAACACAGAATGTTTAAAAATAGAGTCCATGGGTGTGTGTGTGAGAGAGACAGAGATAAAGAGAGATGGAGAGAGAAGAGGGGTTTTAGGGTTTGTTTTTACTTTTCAATTTTTTTAAAAAGAGGAAGACTAAAAAAGTAAAAGCAAAAGAAAAGCCATTCTCTTTCATTTCTTCTTGTCACTTTTTTCTTTGGATGCTAAGGATCTAATACATCACACCACATTACAACTTCTACCTCCATCACCACCACCTCCATCACCAACATCACCACCACCACCACCTCCTCCTCCACCATCATCACCTCCACCTCCACCACCTCCACCACCACACACATGCTGAAACCCACCCCCAGCCCTCTTCCTGTCACATTTTTGTTCTTTTTTTAAAAAAGATTTATTTATTTATTATGTACACAGTGTTCTGTCTGTCTGTATGCTTGCTGGCCAGAAGAGGGCACCAGATTTCATTACAGATGGTTGTGAGCCACCATGTGATTGCTGGGAATTGAACTCAGGACCTCCGGAAGAGCAGTCAGTGCTCTTAACCACTGAGCCATCTCTCCAGCCCCACATTTTTGTTCTTAAGGCAAATAGAAGAAGGCAGGGACAAAACTCAAGAAGTCACCCAGGTGTTCTTGGGCCTGAGTGGGTCCAGGACTGTGGAACAGCAGAGAGAATCTCATCCAAGGTGCGTTAACCCATCCAGCTGTGTCCCTGACCCATGACAGTGGGTGCCTCGTGACTTTCATAACTTTCAGGTTACAGCAAAAGGAACTTGAGAAAACCAACCAGAAGCTGAGCTGGATGAGGTTCCTCCCCTCTGGGAATCTGGTCCGCGACTGTGAGCGGAAAATGGGAACCAAGCACCAGCGCACACACGATTATTGCTCCAGGCTTTTTAACAGCAGGTGTGATGTGACCAACTGACTGCTGGACGGCCCCACCACCAAGTACTGTAACTTGAACTTCAAAGCACCTTATGATGCTTAATTTTAAAAAATACATTTATTGGTACATGTGTGCACGCATGAGTGTCTGTGTGCACACATGAGTATGTGTGTGCGTGTGTATGCACATACACACACACGTGTGCACATGCATGTGGGGGCCACATCACAGTGAATATGTGGAAATGAGAAGAGCATTGCAGGCATGAATTCTCTCCTTCCGTGCTGTGTTGAAGGGTTTAAACTCAGATTGTCAGGCAGACAGCAGGACACAGCATTTTCTATGAAGCTCCCGCCCCGCCCCCTCCACCCAGGGACAAGGACTGAGAGTCCTCAGCTCTTCAGAGGTGGCTCCTTCTGCACTCAGCTTCATTCTCCTTACACAGCAGCCTCTCCTGGTCCCCTCATCTTGGCCCTCAAGACAGTCCCCTAGACACCCTTCATTTCAGAGACCCCATCAACCATCATTCAGTCCATCTCGTGATGGAACGAGGGGGTCCATTGCTGTAAGTTGTCCTCTGGCTCCCCACATGCTCACCACGGCATGTGCGTGTCTACGTGCTAATAAAATAATAAATAAAAAGAACTCTCTTAGAAAGAAACTGTCATCCTTAGAGAGCAGCCTGAGTGTGTCACTAAAAAAGAGTGTCTTTTCTTTAAGTAACTTGTACTAAGCCAATTTTCCTATTCCTCCCTAGTTCTAGACTTAAAGTCTAATTCCCCGTGGCCTGATAGGAACATACTTCTGGTCCCTTTCTCCCCAGCCTGCCTCTAACAGAACTTTTCAGAGTTTTCATAACCTGGAATTTATTAACATTCTATAAAAAGATATGGAAAAAGTTAATGGCCAGTGTGCCTACAAAGTCAAATACACTCTGGGAACTTTTAGATTATTTAGCAGCATGCTTAGAGTCAATGGGGAGCATGAAACAAAATTAAACGACCAGAGTAAAATTTGGAAACAGGAATCATGGCATGACTCTTCTGGCTTGTAAATCTTCTCCAGAAAAAGAAAGAAAGAAAACGTCAGATAAGACAGCATGGCGCCCAGAGATAAGCCTCGGCCCTGTGGAGATTCAGGAACTGTGTGTGACTTCAGAGCCAGACAAATGTTCGTTCTTCATATCTGTCCTTGCATTGTCCTATCTGAATGTACCCCGATGCCTGGGCCCAGCTGAATAAAGTCACCAACATCCGTGAGAAAAATAATACGCCGAAGGAACTTTTACTTCTTGAATAAAATCTGATAAGCTATGCAAATAGTGTGTGCATGGAAATGAGGGAGGATTTGACATATGCTAGTGCATAAAGACACCCGTGACATCCAATTTTCTGCCTCTTTCAGAATTAAAGGAGAGAGCAAGAGCAGCATTTTCTTATTCCTGATAAATTTCTTGTTTGTTGTAAAAAAAAAAAATCAGATCGCAAGTACTAGTGCACAATCTATTTTGTTGGTCGTTTTTTAGGTCTGAGCACACCGTGCAAGCCTTCGCAAGAGTATATCCATTTCAGCATCAGAATCCACACAAGGGCAGCAGAGATATGGTTGCAGAAATATGCTTCTTTCAGGAGATGCTGCAGGAGGAAGACAATCATTTTAATGACTTTAACAGTAATGCTGAGGTAGACGAGATGGCTCAGCAGGTAAAAGTGATTGAAATGCAAGTCTAATGACTTGAGTTCCATCTCTGACTCCTGTGCATTGTTCTCTGACCTGCACACATGTGCTATAGCAAGCATGCACACACGCATGTGTGCACATTGAACAAATGCATGAACAGACTAAGAAAAAGTTTCAACAGTAATACGGGGGTGGTGAGCCTCAGCTTGTTAAGGTGACCTGAGTTCAATTCCCGGTGTCTTAGCTCAGGTTTCTATTGCTGTGATGAAACACCAAGACTAAAAAGCAAGTTGGGGAGGAAAGGGTTTATTTGGCTTACATTTCCACATCCATAGTCTGTCACTGAAGGAAGTCAGGACAGGAACTCAAACAGGACAGGAACCTGGAGGCAGGAGCTGATACAGAGGCCACAGAGGGGTGCTGCTTACTGGCTTGGTCTCCATGGCTTGCTCATCCTGCTCTCTCATAGAACCCAGGACTACCAGTTCCAGGATGGCCCTACTCACAATGGGCTGGGCCCTCCTGCATTGATCATTAATTAAGAAAATGCCCGGGGGCTGGAGAGATGGCTCAAAGGTTAAGAGCACTGACTGCTCTTCCGGAGGTCCTGAGTTCAATTCCCAGCAACCACATGGTGGCTCACAACCATCTGTAATGAGATCTGGTGCCCTTTTCTGGCCTGCAGGCATGGAGGCTGGACACTGTGTACATAATAAATAAATAAATAAATCTTAAAAAAAAAAAGAAAGAAAATGGCTGGAGGCTGGAGAGATGGCTCAGCAGTTAAGAGCATTGCCTGCTCTTCCAAACGTCCTGAGTTCAATTCCCAGCAACCACATGGTGGCTCACAACCATCTGTAATGAGGTCTGGTGCCCTCTTCTGGCCTGCAGGCATACACACAGATAGACCATTGTATACATAATAAATAAATAAATATTTAAAAAAAAGAAAAAGAAAAAAGAAAATGCCCTACAGGCCCAATCTTATGGAAGCATTTTTTTTCTCAATTGGAGTTTTCTCCTATTAGATGAATTCAGCCTATGTCAAGTTGACATAAAATTAGCCAGCCCACCTGGCATCCACATAGGTTGTCCTCTGACTTCCACATGCAAGCTGTGTCACGTGCCTTCACCCATGCACACTATGCACACACATAATAATAAATGATTTTTAAAAGATAATGCTGTCAATTAAAAACATTCATTTCAGCAATCAAAATTAAAAAAAAAAACCCACAACAGCAACCACAAATTTTAAGACTTGATTTTTATATTCATTTTCCAAGCTAAGAAAAACATTCTAGGACTTAAACTGTTTCCATTTGCTGAAAGCAGTAAAAATTGTCCATCAATCTTTTCCCTAAGCCAATAATAGAAAGGTCTCAAGAGGCCAAGTCAGAGCCAGAAATAGGACTAACGTGGAGTCTGGGGAGGAATGGCAATGGCTATATTCCACAAATATGCTGAAGGCAGGCTGTCCCATGGGTCTACTTTATGGAGACTGGAATACTTAGATATGTACTTTCCCCACTCCGAGACAGGGTCTCAAATATCCCAGCCTGGCCTTGAACTTGCTAAGTGGCTGTGGATGACCTTGAATTTCTGATCCACCTGCCTCCACCTCACGAGTGCTGGAGTTACAAACATGAGAATATCGGGGATCAAACCCAGGTTTTGGTGCATGCTAGGTGAGCACTCTTCCGTCTGAGTCATACCCACCACGGTCACACCCACCACCGCCCCGCAGTAGATGAGAACATTTTTACACACCCTTTCACTGAGTAAATGGTAAACTCAATGAATAAATCTTCTCTACTCTGAGTGTTTCACACTGACCTCACATTGGGGGTTGGGTGACAATGACGTAAGGATGGGCCAGAAGCATCCTCAGCCTTTACTCATGGGATGCCAAGAGCACCTTGTGGGTAGGCTGCTACTGTTGGGATCTGAGTTGTCCTCAGAGGTTTACGAAAGGGTTTTGCCGCCAGCCTGTGTCACCAGTGGAAGATGGTGGATCCTTGAAAAAGCTGGAACCTAGCTGAAGGACATCAGCTCATTGGGGCATCGTGACCTGGACCTAGTATATCTCCATCGTGTTTTGAATGTTGGGACCCTGGCTTGTGTCACCATTTGAAGGCTGTGAAACCAGAAGATGGGACCTGGCTGGCAAAGTAGGTCACCAGCAGTAGGTCCTTTGAGGTTATGTCCACCATGATGGTCAATATTGATTGCCAAATAGACAGAATCTAGAAGCATCTAGGAGACAGGCCTCAGGGAAAATCTGTAAGCAAGTCAGAGTAGGCTAATTAAGTAGGTGAGGAGATCCACCCTGCAAGGTGAGAAGATCCACCCTGAATGTGGGCAGCAGCATCCTATAGACCGGGATGCCAGAGTCCATAAAAAAGAAAAAGTGAGCTGACCACCAGCATCCATTTCTCTCTGCTTCCTGACTGTGGATACCATGTGACCAGTTGCCTCACACCCCCACCGCCATCCTTTCCTCGTGGTGATGGACAGCACCCTCAAAACAGTAGCCAAAATAAACCCTTCCATCCTTAAATTGTCTCTATGGGCAACAGTGATTGAGAGCCTGACCCTCTCCTCTCTCTCTCTCTCTCTCTCTCTCTCTCTCTCTCTCTCTCTCTCTCGGTCACCTGAGAAGAGCTGCCTCCTCTACCACGTGTTCCCACTTGACGACCTCTGTAACCACCGGTTCCAAAGCAATGGGGTCAACCAGTCATGGATCAACCTGTCATCACCTCTGAAGGGATGAACCTAAATAAGCTCTCCTCTATATAAGCTCATTGTCTCAGGCATTTTATCACAGCAATGGAAAGATGACCAATGCATGTGCCATTCCAAAATGTTTCCAGATATTATCCAATATCACCCAAGAGGAAAATATCTCTGGGTTGAAAACCACATGGAAAAATTAGGGAGGGAAAAAAATGACTCTAATCGGGTGGTAATTTCCATGCTTGTACAAGGCAATTTTGAAAACAGCACTGGGTCACAAGGCAGAAAATCAAAGGAGTGAATCAAGTGTAAAGAGGACCCAGCAAGCAGGGCCTTGAGTAGGAAGGGCTCCAAAGTTATCTTGCCCAACTTCCTTATGCAGGAAAGGAGAACAGAGATACCATCTTTGTCTGCAGGCCAGGCCACACTATGCAAACATCAGCAGTTATAGAAGCACTCTGTGCTTTCCACCTGGGAAAACAAAGGACACAGGAAACACCCCCACCCATGGAACCCTGAGGAGGCACCCTGTGAGCATCAGATCTAATAGTGGTTTCCATGGGAGAAGCTCGTTGATGTAAGTGCTCCTGTTTCCTTCCTGGGCTGTGATAAAATACCCTGAAAACAAAGCAATTTAGGGGAGAAAGAGTTTATTTCAGCTCCCAATTCCAGGTTAGCGGCAGTCATTTGGGGGAAGTCAAGGCAGGAACTTCAAAAGGATAGGCACATCACTCCCATAGTCAAGAGTGGAGAGAGGTCAATGCATGAAGGCTGGCTCGCTTGCTGTGCTCAGTTCAAGTTCTTGGCTCTCACAGAGCTCAGGGCCCCCATCTAGGGAATGGTGATCCCCACTCTGGGCCCACATCAGTTTACTTAAGACATCCCCTATGAGCCTGCCTACAGGCCAAGCCAATGCACACAATCGCTCATTAAGACTGCTCCCAGGTAATTCTATGAAGATGGAAGTTACAAAATAACCCCACACTAGCTCAGAATTGCACACAATAAAGGGTTATGTATTTAGGGGTAGACTCACAGATCACAGTCCTCTGCATGAATGGGGAACAGAAACCAAATCCAAAAGCCTGGAGAGTGAGGACACGTGTTTTACGCCAAAGTGGGCTGGTATCTTAAAGACTACTGGCTGAAGGAATTCCTACAGCACCACCCCCTTTTGTTTAAATAAAAGAGTTCTAAGCCTAATACAAAACTATATATAATAAGAACAAATATCAAGTATAAAAATTAGAATTACAACCAACGTAAACAATATTAAGCAAGGAACATATGCTAAATGTTTCAATAATCATTCTATCCTAAGGAGTCTAAGTCTTATATTAGAAATGGTGTGGCTAAATCATAAGAGGAAAGTAACTACGACTATCTAGACTTCAACCCTATCAAAGGCCTAAGAAGGGAGATAATATTACTTGAGTAGGCAGGAAGTGAAATCAAGCAGCTTCCAAAATGTGCAGCAGATGACAGAGACAACTGGCTACCTAGGCAATCACCCAAAGTCTCATTTGCAATGTTGAGGCAACCAACTTTGGCTAAGGACTAGAGTAACTGACCGACCATTTTCAGAGGCAGGAAAATTTTCAGAACCATCTGACCCTGACTTGGCAAGGTTTGGCAGTCTTTTTTTCTTGTATCCTGCTTGTCCAGTCTGGACACCGTGCATTTTGTCAGTGGTTGAGGCACGGGAAATTCCTTGCCCAAAGGCCAGTTTTGCCAAGAAGAAAACAAGCTCCAAATGGAGTGTCTTTGATACTCAACATTTTTTGGGGAATAAAACAGTGCTGCCAGAAACAATCATGTCTCACGTCAACAGAACCCTCAGTTATTTAAATGCCATGTTCTACAGCTCTTTGAAGTGGTTGAAGGTTACCTTATCTATGCAGAATACAATCTCTATGCATCTAAAGAACATGATTAGTCTAACTATAAGTATGACAAATATGAATGACTATTGACCTATAGTTCTTCATACCTGTATAACTTAAAGACTAAGACTTCATATTAGAATATTAAACAATCTTTAAACAACTGTGCAGCAATTGAGGACAATGACCTCAAAATGCAAACAATGTATAAGTATCTTGATCAGAGGTAGAAATGTATATTGCAATATGATAAATATATTTTAGAATTGTATCAATATACAAAATGTCTTAAACAGAGGTAGAGACGTGCATGCATACAACCTGACAAAATAACTTTGCATAGGTGTACAAATATTGTAAACAGAAATGGGAGCATATTCAATATAACAAATACAATTTGAACTTGTATTAATATACAAGAATCTATACCAAAGTAAATTGCCTATAAATAATAGCTTACAAATATTCACTCTATTACTCACTATTATTAGTTTACTCACGCTAATCTACCTATTATCCCATCCAATTTCCCCTTTTTTTTCAAGGAGATCCCTGAGCCTACATATTTTCCACCCTAACCCCCAACCCTATAGCCTATACCTATACCAGTTATAATCAACCCCTAATTGATGTCCCTAACCCTGAGGAAAAACTTTGTTGGGAGAGGGGTTGTCATCTTCTAGAATTACTTCCAGCTGTCATGGGGGCGATGTTCTTTCTATGGGATCCTGTAAAAGTAAAATGATGGTTAAGTTTCAAGATTATTGTCTGGTATAATTGCAAATAGTCTCTGAGTAGTCAATAGGGTTTTTCTGAGGTTCCTATTTGAAGTTCTGGCCAGAACACTGTAAGAAGGTACACCATTTTGGCCAACCAAGTTGGAACCATCTTGAGCAGCTGGTACCTAAAACCAGTCTTAAAGTAGCACTAACAGCATCATGATATCATATCAACCAGGTGGAATCATTGTTGTGGGGCCCCATCTTTTCCTGGAAACTTCAAAGATTACTGAAGGAAAATCTAATGTTCATTGTGGAAAATTTTAAACATTATACACATAGACATATATTCAAGGAAAGATACAAAATAGACAAAATAAGTATGGAGAAAAGTAAAATTTTTCCTAAGATCTTTCTTCTTTCTGTCCCATACCAGATGGCTCCTGACATGAGACAGAAACTCTGTATTTTTCTTTTAACAACATGCTTGGATTTAGAGGATAGCCATTGTCCAACTCCAAAGCCAGCTTTGATTTTTAAGTGAGTTTATATTTCTACTGGGTATTAGACATATATATATATATATATATATATATATATATATATATATATATATATATGTACAGAGAATGTACATATAAAATTTTACCCTGCAGATGACTTGTCCTCATAAGTCATATTCCTCTTTGTTTGGTGATCCTTTCTGATAGTTATCTTTTCCTCTTTAAGCATCCAAACATCCAGGGTCTCTTGACTTTTTGAAGATGTGTATTTTCCTGCAAAGACAAGAACAGAACCCTGCCCAAACCCCTATGAGGTTTCCTTACTACCTGTATGATTGTCACCTCTGTGGGTGAGCTGTCATTTCTCTGTCTCAAGAGGTTTCTCTTTTTCAAATCGAATCTTTATTAATTTTGATGGCATCCATAGATTTCTTTTCCTGTGGAAACAAAATGGCACCAACATGGACAACTTTATCCACATAAAACCTGAGAGAGCTTGGGAAGTAATAGTAGACACAAAAGAACAGAATTAAGTATGGCTTCTTGGTATCAGCATTTTCTTGGGTGGGCTCTGTTTGCTAGAGGCAAGCACATCTCATTTAAGAGAGGCTTCCTGACTCAGCTTTAGCTGCAAAAACTTTGCAGCCCTTTTAAGAGGCTCTGCCACAAAACACTAAAATGGTGCTTATGACTAGCCTACAGCATGTTTCTTGGTGGTGGCACAGACCTTGAAACACCATAGAGTTGTGTCAATAAACATGACTCTGTCCAGGACCTCTACCATGAAGCTAGATTCTCAGAAAGCTAAGGAATGAGGTGGATCTAGTCATCAAAGCCATGACTTTGATCCTAGCCATATCACTTAGCAAATTAAAGACTCGTGTGGTCAGAAAAAGAGAGATATATAGTAAAGAAAGATTCAAAGATGAAGACAACCTCTAAACAGTTAACTATGTGTTTAAAAATACATGTAGGCTTGGGAGAAAAAAATAAAAAGGATAAAGTCCTTGAAAGAAAGAAAGAAAGAAAGAAAGAAAGAAAGAAAGAAAGAAAGAAAGAGATTAGGAAAATAGTTAGGTGTGGTGACACACACCTTTAATCCCAGCACTTGGGAGGCAGAGGCAGGCAGATCTCTGTGAGTTCAAGGACAACCTGGTTTACAGAGTGAGTTCCAGGAAAGTCAAAGATACACAGAGAAACCCTGACTCAAAAAAGCAAAAATTAAAAATAAAAGAAATAGAGTTTAAAATAAAGCCACATAAAGATGGAAACTACACAGAGAATCTGGATACTCTATGTTATCATGTTCTCTTTGAATTGTTTGATGGCTGAAGAGGGAGCAACAGCTGCTAAAAGACATTTGATTATAAATGCTGCTGAATTAATCCAACATATATATTTTAAAATGCCTTGACTTCAAAATTTAAGTCAAAAGATATGTTACTTTGGAGAAGAGGTTTTGCTTTTGTTTCCATAGGAAATGAGAGGCTATGGATTCATTCTGGGTTAAGAAAAATCAGGTTTGATCAAGGAAGACCCCCTGAAAAATCTGATAGGAACAGATGGCCCAGATTATCTATAATTTTAGAGAACTTTTGGTGGAGTTTCCTCTGAGTTCTACATCCAGAACAACCTCAAGACTGCTGGCTGAGATGATCAAGCCTCCCAGAATATTCCAGTCAGGACTTGACCATAATCCTAAATTTTCTTTCGGTCCCCATAAGATTATCAGTGCCCCCAATCAGCAGAAAGTAGCCTAGAAAACTATGTCCACATTCCCAAAAAATAGAATGTGGATGTTTATCTTTGTCTAGATTATTGGTTACAAGTTGTTATGGATAAGAGTCTGGGAAAAAAGCTAAATAAAGGAGATTAGATACAGAGTTCTTATTTTGAAAAAAAAGAGGGGAGTATTGTGGGACAATGGCCTTGTACCCTGTAAAAATTTGTAACTTGTATTGGCTTAATAAAATGTTGATTGGTCAGTAGCCAGTCAGGTAGTATAGTCTGGGTGACCAGAACAGAAGAATTCTGGGAAGAGGAAAGGCTCAGTCTAAAGTCATCACCCAGACCAAGAGGAAGCAGGATGAGACTGCTTCACTGATAAAAGGTACCAAGCCATGTGGCTAACACAGAGAAGAATTATGGACTAATTTAAGATGTAAGAATTAGTTAATAATAAGCCTGAGCTAATAGGCCAACCAGTTTATAATTAATCAAGACCTCTGTGTGTTTCTTTGGGACTAAACAGCTACAGGACTGGCAAGAACAGAAACCTCTGTCAACAAATATTCTAGGTGGTACCCTAAACTGTATTTTATGATAAACAGTAGAAGAAAAACTCCTTATAGAAAAGTTCTAGTTAGCAATTGACAAAAAGCCATCACAGGAAACTGATGGGTGAATGAGTAAACAAAATGTATCATGGAGAGTTACCCACCTCAAAACAAGAGGAAATTTGTTACAAGGAGGGGGGTCCCTTTGTTTTTCCTGGCTGCCCGGCTAGCTTACACCTGAAATAACCACACAGAAACTGTATTAATTAAAACACTACTTGGCAGATTAGCTATAGTTTCTTATTGGCTAATCCTTACATCTTAGTTTAACCCATTTCTATTAATCTGTGTATCACCACGTGACTGTGGCTTGCCGGCAAGATTCTACCCGGCATTCATCTCAGGCAGAAGATCCATGGTGTCCCTCTCTCTGCCCTTCTTCCCAGCATTCAGTTCTGTCTTCTCCACCTACCTAAGTCTTGCCCTATCAGGCCCAAAGCAGTTTCTTTATTCATTAACCAATGAGAGCAACACATGAACAGAAGACCCTTCTACACCATTCTGATGTTCTACACCGTGATAAACCATGAGGAATTTGTGCCACAGAGCGCTGGGAGATGGCTCAGTGGGTAAGACTGCTTGATCTGCAAGTATGAGGACCTGAGTTCAAACCCCTCGTCACTCATGTAAAAAACCAGGCACACTTCACACGCCTGTAATGGCAACACTGGGGTAGTAGAGACAAGCGATCACCAGAGCGCATTGGTCTGACAGCATAACCAAGACAGAGATCTTCCTGTTCAGCGAGAGATACCATCTCAAGGCAGTACAGTGGCAAGCAACAGAAGAGGACACCCAATGTCCCATTCTGGCCTCTTGCATACATGAGCATGCAGCCTACACATATGCCCCTAGCACACTCCCACACAAATACATAAATAAAATTTAAAGACAGGTACAGAGACACATAGTTCCATGAGGAATAAACAGGAGCCAAATTCATAGAAAAAGAAAGTAAATGCCTGTGTCGAGCCTGGGAGGAAGGGGAAAGAAGCCTGTATTTATGGGGTCTGCTTTCAGTTTTACAAGATGACAGTCTCCTGGAGAGTGACTGCATGGCCTACAAAAACACTCAACACTTGTAAAATGCATGCTTTACTGGGTAAAGCAGAGGCTAGAGAGGTGGCTCAGTGGTTAAGAACACTTGCTCTTCTTTCAAAGGACCCAAGTTCAGTTCTCAGCAACCATGTTGGGTGGTTGTCGGGGACCAGCCTCAACGAAAATACCTCTCACCAAGGTAGAGGTGTGGGGATTTAGAAATATAGCAAAGAATACAAAGACACGAATGAAAATAATAAAACAGAGAAATATATAGGATAGTATTGGAAGGGAGTTCCAGTGAGTACTGAAAATTCATCCTCATTTAATTTCCAATTGCCCCAAAAGGTAGGAGTAAGACAAAAGACTACATTAACATGATACAAGGAAATGAACATACCAGTTGAAGGTCACAGGCTACATTCATAGTTAATCATTCTGTTGGCTAGAACAAAACAAGTCACACTCACACCCTAGACCAAAACATTCTATAGGCAAACCACTCCCTGGGTGGAATCCAAAGTTATCTCCTTAAGGGAACTGGAACTTAGTTGGATTCTTAGACTTTTGTTTTTGTTTGAGGTAGGAACAGATCTACTTCTCTGTTCCTGGAGTACAAGGTCTGGCAATTAGCCACACCTGTTGACAATAACCTTGAGAGAGCAGAACTCTCTGTTCTTCTTCTAGGTGGGACCTTTGTTTGGGGTAGAAGCACAATAACCTAGAAGGAACTAGAGGTAAGTTGTAACTCTCTGACCTTTGGTCAACGTGGAAATAGGCTCACATTTTTGGGCCTCCACAGGTGGCTCACAACCACTTGTACCATCAGCTCCAATGGATCCAATGCCTTCTTTCCTCCATGGGCATCTGCACTAACCTCTACATAACTACACGCACGCACACACACATACCATGTAATTAAAAAATAACAAAAACAAATTCTTAAAATGGATTAAAGTGAGAACTCACAAAAGTCTAATAACCAACTTATTAGGGGTGCAATGACAAGACAAACTCATAGATACAGAACAAAGCAGATGCCACTGTAATGGTCTGTCCTGTCCCTTTAAGAGAGAAGCCCTGCCCACTCCCTCCCCCATCCACCACTGAGGCAGGCAGATTTTCCTGCTTGCCTGCAGCAAGTCCTTC
>PVIU01017880.1:28642-40689 GCA_004026605.1 Ondatra zibethicus
CAAAGAGAGGTAGCTGCTGCTATGGCTCCTCTCCCCCCCCCCCGCCTCTCTCTGCCTCTCTCTGCTCTTCTCCCTCTTCTCCCTTCTCCCTTCTCCCCTTCCCCCTTTCCCCTCCATAACCCACTAAGTAAATACCCACTTACTCTGCATGGCGTGCCTATCTGTCTGTCTCTCCTCACGGGACTGGCTGCCCTGCCGAGGTTTCTCACCTGCCGAAGGCTCCCTGCCTGGGACTGGCAGCCTTCGTGGCCCACCATGGTCTCAGGACCCACTGCCCGCTGCCTACCACCGCTCGGGGACCTGCTTCCCACTGCTGCCACTCGGGGACCTGCAGCATTTCTGCCACTGCAGCCACTCAGGGATCCGCAGCATTTTATTTTTACCAGCATTTTATTTTATTAGAGCTGCTCTGCTCTAGGGTGAAGAACACCAACCACGCCACTTCTCCGTGCTTGCTCCGGCACTGACCACACCAAGAGAGCTCATCTGGCCCTTAACCTCCGTTTTATCTGGTCATGTCTCCAGAGAAAATCACACCCATGGCAGGTTACCCCCAAATGTCATTGGCTAAACAGACTGAGCTTCCTCAACAATGGATAAAGCTGAAAATGTTGTATTACGTGTATGTTGCCCCAATTTAAAATGAAAACAAGGTTATTGAAGGAATAAAAAGAGTCGATAGGGACTTTATCACAGACAGATCAGTCTATTATGATTGATCCCGTTTATCAAGTTTGGCCTCATTAAAAATAGAATAATGAGGTTGGCAAGATGGCTCAGCAGGTAAAAAGGTGCTTTGCTGCCAAACCTGATGACCTGAGCTTGATCCTTGGAACCTATGTGACAGCAGGGGAGAACTGGGGAGAGCTCCACACGCCCCATGCACCCTGCTCTCTGCCCATCCTACCCTCCCCCAGCACACAATAAGTAAACATGAAAGAGGACTTTTTAAGTAGACTGACTAGGGTCGAGGGTGTAGTTCAGTACATAGGGTGCTCGTCTAGCACATGTGAAGCCTGGGTTTAGTCCCAGCATCTCATCAACTAGGCGAAGTAGTAAATGTCTGTAATTCTCCACACCTGGGAGGTAGACACAGGAGGACTGGAAATTCAAGGTTATCCTTGGCTACCTGGTGAGCTTGAAGCTAACCTAGGCTACATAAGATTGTAGAGAGTGGAGGAAGCCCGGAGTGAATGTGTAAGGAGCAGATGAAAGACTGAGTACATGTGTGTTCTTGACAGTCATGGCCATGTTACGGACCCCAATGCCTCACGGACCCCAATGCCTCAGACCCGGGGGGATGGCAAAGTCTTCTTCAGGTGAGGCTCAGGGACAGCAAATGTTACAAATGTTGCAAATGACCGACCTTCAGTTGAACCCAAAGGGCATGGCCCACTCCACCCCAGCTTTTTGGGATGAATGTCCAGGTCTGCGTATTTGTCGTTTCTTTAGTCCCTAGTCATGACAGTCAGCCTATCCCTATTACTTGAGACCTTACCTCAAGTCACAGTAATAATAATGATAATAAGGCAATTTCAGGATGCAAAGTCAGCAGCATGACCCAGCAGCCCCTTCATCTACCAACAGCAAAATACTGTGAAAGAAGTCAAGCAAATGACCCCGCTCACAAACAACGCCACTCACAGGAGCAACAGAAGATAAACAACCTAGAAGGCAATGCCGCCAAGCCAAGTGGATGATTGCAGCGGTGAAAATTACCAACACCGGTGGGACAAATTGAGAGAACACAGACAAAGAACAGAAACCCCGTGTTTGTGGATGAGAAACATCGATAGCTTAAAACGTCCGGTCCACCGACAGCTATCTACAGACAGTGCAATTTTTACAGAACTCTCAATGGCATTCTTCCCAGAAATAGAAATAAAACAACACACACAAATAAATAAAAAATAAGATACATAAATATATTTTGGTTTTGGTTTGTTTTTCAAGACAGGGTTTCTGTGTAACAGTCCTGGCTGTCCTTGAACTCACTCTGTATACCCAGTTGGCCTCAAACTCATGAAGATCCACCTGTCTCTGCCCACCCCACCCCCCACCCCGGGAGCCAGGATTAAAGGTGTGCACCATCATTGCCTGGCAATGATTTGTTGTTGTTTTTTGTTGCTGGTATATTGTTTTGTTTTGCTGATATATTTTTAAAAGAATAAAGCCAAAGGCACTGTAATACCCATATGTAGGTGATGGACACAGGGCCCCTGTCTCTCACCAGCTACAGCTACATGAACCAGGTACCTCTATGCTCAGCATGGGGTGTCAAATCACACAGCCTGGCTGGAAAGAACCGGTAACAATAAGAGGGCTGAGTCTAAGCAGGCTTCTGTACCTAAGAACTGTGCCAGGCAGGAGCAAGCACTGAAGCTCCCAGGAGCAGCCAAATCCAGGTGGGAGGCGTCTACAGGGCTGTAATGTTCCTTTTCTGTTGTGATAGATGGAATACCCTGACAAAAGGCAACTTTGGAGAGAAAGGGTTCACCATATAGACCATCATGCTGTCGTGGCAGGAGGAGCATGGGGCTGGCCTGGGTGTCAGGAAGTGGAGGAAGAGAAGAATAAGCGAGGCCAGGCTATACAACCTCAAAGCCCGCCCCCAGTGATGTACTTCCTCCAGCGAGGCTCCCCCTCCTCCCCACACAGCACCACCAGCAAGGGACCGCGTGTTCAGATACACGAATCTATGGAGTACATTCCTCATTCAAACCACAGCAAGGACCAGGACCCAGGTACTCTAGCAAATCAATGACATCAAAGGGAGAGGCAGGTGGACAGTCTGAAGCCCTCAGGATGCACAGAAAGGAGCATCAGGAGCTTGAGGCCAGCCTGGGCTACATAGTGAGGCTCTTTCTCTAAAACATGGGGCAAGAGAACTGCTGAGAAACAAAGAGGTTTGGGGACACAGCAGCCAAGTGTGGCTTTGAGGCCGTGACGCTAACAAACCAGCAGTCAGGGAACATCCAAGAGAATCGGGAAATAGCAGAAGCCAGAGCTCAGCAGTCACCATTTGTCTAGTGAGATGTGACAGTTTCACGGGGGAACAGAGTAGAGAATAGAGAGTCTCTCAGGGAGGAAGTGTCTGAGAGTGAAGTAGCCCAACTAGCTTTAGATTAGCCTAGGAAAATAGAGTAAAATCAAAGGCGGAAGAGAGATTAAGCAAGCTGGGGAAATGTGGAAGATGGATAATGGGCGCACAGGGCTAAACACTGTTCTTTCATTCAACTTCAAAAGCTTGCAATAAAAACCAATTTCTCTGTAGGTAAATGGTCCCAAAGGCAGATATATACAAACACATACTATATACAGACTGTATACACCCACTCACACACATCTACACATACTCCCACACACACTACATATACACATTCACACACACATAACCATAACACACATACATTCACACACATAGACACATTACACATATGCGGCACACTCATACATACATATGCCACATACATAGACACACACTACACACACATACATACTACACACATGCACACTCACACATACATAGACACTACATGTTCACACTCATATACACACATTATACACAGCACACACAGAGTAAAATTAATAAATTAAAATAAATGCCCATACTAAGTCAACATTTTTCAAAGAGCTCTGCCCACTGGGGAAGAGGAAGGCTTTAAACCAGTTTTTCACCTTCTGGAAGCAGCACTCAAGGGCCCTGCAAGGAAAACATCAGTAGTGGTCACATAACAGTGATGGGGAGAGCTGGGGCTGAAGCACAGGGGAGAGCCTTGCCTGGTATATCCCGAGTTCAAGCCCCATTCTCTCAACAAAATAAGTACGGAGAAAACAAAAAGCGAAGTCAGACATTTGACCCCAGGGGCTTGAGGGTCCCCAGGCATTTAGACTCAGAGGTGTGTTGGTCCCCAGGCATTTAGACTCAGGGGCTTGTGGGTCCCCAGGCATTTGGACCCAGGGGCTTGTGGGTCAGCAGGCACTTAGACTCGGGGTGTGTGGGTCCCCAGGCATTTGGACCCAGGGGCTTGTGGGTCCCCATGGAGAACCAAGGAGAACCCATGCTTTGAACATGTCCACTCCTTGGGGAAAAACAGATCACTCTACATAATCAAGTTCATCGAGAGCTAAAAGCTCCGGTGCCTGCAGAACCCAGAGAAAAAATCCCAGTGTGTGCACTGGAGTGGATGTGTGCAGAGGGCAGCCTCCCCATAGCTGGAGAGGACTATTTCATCTATAGGTGATCTGGTTTTCCAAGGGGGGGGGGAGAATCTATACATCCAGGGCTAGAGAGATGGCTCAGTGGGTTAGAGTACTTGCTGTCCAAGCCTGAGGAACTGAGTTCGAATCTTCAGTGCCCATGGAAAGAAAAGTCAAGTGTGGCTGAGTGCACCTGTAATTCCAGGGACTGGGGAGTAGTTGGAACTCACTGGCCTCCAATCTAGCCTTCAGGGAACTCCAGAGTCAAGGAGAGACCCCATCTCAAAGGAATAAAGCAGAAAGGGATTAAAGAGGACTCCTGAATATTCTCTGGCCTTGCACTCCTCCCCCCCCCACATACAAATACAAATTTAAAAATCTGTAAATCCATATTTTCAAAGTAAATGAAAATGCTTTGCCCACGTTGGCCTTGGTGTGAATGCCGTAGAGTTACAATTCTTCCTTAGAAGCTAACTCCTTCACCATGCCCAGATTGTTACACAGATGCTGAGGATTTGAACTCTGGTCCTCATGCTCTTTCTAGTCTTGGCCCAGACTCTCAGCCTCCTTGTGGCAGACGAGATTCCATCTGGGGCAGAAGCGTTGCTGAGCTACAGCAGTAGGGCCTTGTCTTTAGTTACGGTTTCTATTGCTGTGATAAAGCACCTGACTGAAAAGCAAGTTAGGGCGGAAAGGGTTTATTTGGCTCACACTTCCATATTGCTGTTCTTCACTGGGGGAAGTCAGGGCAGGAACTCAAACAAGGCAGGAACCTGGAGGCAGGAGCTAATGCAGAGGTCCTGGAGGGGAGTGCTGTTTTCTGGCTTGTTCATCCTGCTTTTTTTTTTTTTAATAGAACCCAGGATCACCAGCCCAGGGATGGTACCCCGCACAATGGACTGGGCCCTCCATCAACCACTAATTAAGAAAATGCCTTACAGCCGGATCTTATGAAGCCATTTTCTCAGTTGAGGCTCCCACCTTTCAGATGACTCTAGTTTGTGTGTCAAGTGACATAAGACCAGCCAGCACAGACCTGATGACATCCGTTTATGGCGAACAATGCGTCTGCTCTCAAGCTGGCCCAGTTCATGCTGACGTTGGGTTCCATCAAGCTGCAGAAAGTTTCTGGATCAATATGAAAATCAGCAAATGAGAGCTGACTGGGTCTGTCTAACCTTGTCTAACCACCCTGCCACACTCAGCCTGGGTCCCACCCTTTGTCCCCTCAGCCCCTTCCTCCACCTCTCCGTTCTCTCCTTTTCCATATCCTGAAATCCTGTCATTTCTTCAGGATTCGGATCAAATGCTTCTCTTCCGACCCCCAGGGCCCTGCCCCAGGCAGAGACTGCCCCTGCCTGTGTTCCTCGGCTTCCCCTCACTGCTGGAAAACACCTGAGGTGACCAGCTGACATAGAAGGAAAGGTCTGTTTGGGCTCATGGTTTTACAGGTGTCAATCCACGGTTGCTTGGCCCCATGTTTTTGGGCTTGTTTTATGTGGCAGTGTGTCTGGTCTGGGAGTGTGTGGTGAAGCCAGTTTGCACAGCTTATGGTGCCTGGGAAGGAGAAGAAGGAAGTGGAGAGAGGGAGGGAGAAAGGCAGAGATTCGCTTTCAAGAGCACTCTCTAAAAGGCTCACCTCTTCCACTTGTAAAGTTCCCACTACATCTCAGTAGCAGCATAAACTGGAGACCAAGCCTTCAACACAGGAGTGATGGGGTCACTTAAGAACAAGCCCCCCTTCTCTATCTCAGTTTCTTCTGAACCCCACAGAGCAATCGGTGCCCTACTGGATCCCAGTGACTCGGGAACATCCCTGCCTCTCAGCTCTTGACTGGTCTAAATTCAGACCTGGGTTAGAGGGGACAATCTAGGAGGCTTAAGTTTCTGAACAACAATCCATTCCCAGGAGAGACGAGAAGAGGGGGTAACAGACGAGGGTGGACGAGGGCTTGGAAAGAAAAGAGCAATTGTTCCCAGAGAGAGGATCTATGCAGAGTGTGAGGACGAGGCCGGATGTCATCAGCCCAAATGGAATGATTCAGAGGAAACCCGAGGAGAAAGAAATGACCAGAGAGGCCCAAGCCAACCTGCTTGGGAAGGAAAGGAAAAGATAGAGCCAGGAATGAGTTGAGACAGCCGCTTTATGCCCCACAAATGCACCTCAGAGATGACTAAGGCATTCTGAGAACACCCTGTGAAACACCACAAATCCAGTGACAGATGAAGTCATCTCAAGCTGGTGACTGGAGGAAGCTTTCTCACATGGTGGAGCTCGGCCACTGCCGGAGACACCCATCCACCAAAGCCTTCTAGAATTTTCTGTACAACTAACAGAGAAAAGAGCGCCCTCACGAGATGTGCCTCAGAAAGCCACTACGGGTCCAAGTGGCCAGGGTGTCAGGTGTCATTGATGAGTCACCCTTGAGTGAGCTATCTGTTCTCACATCTTAATCTCCCTGGGCATGCAGTTCCCACGCCTCCTTTCCTGGGCCCCACAGTTTCTGTGAGGGGCACAGCAGCCAAAGCTAACCATCACCAGTTGTTATGGCAGAGAAGAAGCCTGTAAAAGTTCCAGCCTCGGCTGAGGAGACTCTGTTCCTAAGGGTGCCTGATGTCAAGCCTGGTGACCGGAGTTCAATCCCAGGGTTCCATGTGGTGGAAGAAGAGAACTGACGTCCTTGGATTGCCCTCTGACCTCCACACCCGTGTGCTGTGGCACACATGTCACTGTCCTCCCCACAAAAAAAATAAAATACTTACATGTAGTAGAGCTGTTATTACAAACAACAAAAGCTCTGGGCGCTCCAGAGGTGTGCACCCCAGCTTGGGGCATCATTTGCTTCCCCATCTCAGTGACTCCACCCTCTTGAGGGTCCATGTCTTGGTCTACTCCTACCTAACTTCACTCACTCATGTGAAAAAAGGATCGTGGGCACAGCACACGCCAGATGTTGCTCTGCGTACCCAGGAAGTTGTGCAAACAGAAAGACATTGGCATGGTTTGTCATCTAGTGCCACACAATCTGCCTGTCAGCACGGTGGCCTAGGGATTTGGTGATCCTGATCGGGGGTCAGGTTTAGGATCTACTACGCATCAGAGCCCAGATGTGATGGTTAATATTGGTTACATCACAGGTCTGCCAGGGGGCTTCTAGACTGGGCTACAGGACCAGTAACTTCCTGAGCCAACCATAGAGCCTCCTGCCTCTCCTCGCTGGAGCTGAAGCCGGCACTCACCTCCTTCTGGAACACAAGAGCAGAAGTAGAAACATCTGGAGGTCTCCAGGGAGGGGATAAGGGCAGTCAGGGCAAGGCGGCAGGAGAGAAATGAGATTTCTGTGGGAGCTGAAGTTTCAGGAGAAAAGTTGGACTCCCAGAATACAGCAGGTGGGATGGGGGACAGACCTGAGATGGCCCCTTTTGACTTGTGACCCTTATCCCTGAATTCTGTCTCCGCCTGGGTCTCTGGGACAGACAGGAGCTCAATTGGCTCAGAAGGCAGGGAAGTAGGTAGCAAGCAGGTGTCATTCTTTCAGTTGTGACAGCTGTCAGTCATGGTCCTAAGAGTGGATACTTCCCTGGTTACATTCATCTACAGGTACTCCTTGCTTTACAAACAGGTTATGACCCAATATGCTTGTCATAAATTGAAAATGTTCAACTCAGAAGATAACTCAGTAACGTGCTGAGCAAGCACAGGGTCATGATCTTGTAATCTCAGTTTGTAAGCATGGTGACATGTGCTTGTAATGCCGACACTGGAGAAATGTAGAGAGATGGGCCCCTGGGCCTCACTGGCTAGTTAGCCTAGGTTACTCCTGAACTCCAAGACATTGAGAGACCTTGTGTCTTAGTTAGGGTTTCTATTGCTGTCAAGATACATGGTCAAGATACACCATGACCACAGCAAACTCTTGTAAAGAAAAACATTTAATTGGGGTGGCTTGCTTACAGTCCAGAGGTTTGGTCCATTGTCATCATGATGGGACATGGCAGCGTGCAGGCAGACATGGTGCTGGAGAAATAGGTGAGAGTCCTACATCTTCTTGCAGGCAACAGGAAGTGGTCTGAGTATATGGGCAGTATCTTGAGCAAAGCCCTCCTCCATCGTGATACACTTCCTTCCTCCAACAAGAACACACCTACTCCAACAAAGCCACACCTCCTAATAATGCCACTCCCTGTGAGCTTATTGGGGTCAATTACATTCAAACTACCTGTCTCAAAAAAAAAAAAGAGTACAGACCTTGAGAAATGATAATCACGGTTATCTTCTGGCTCCCACATGTACACAGACAGACAGGCATGCCCACATGCTCATCCACAGGAACACTTGCACATACATGAACATACATGTGGGGAGGGAGAATATTGTAAGCTGAAAATGCCTTTGGATGCACTAACCCTGCTGAGTACTAGGCAGGCAGTACAGCCCTGTTGCACAGAACAGGCTACTCCCCTCAGGGAGTGTCTGACAGGCAGCTGTAGGCACGAGAGAGGGGATCACATTCCATATAAGGTCTCTCATCCAAGGAAGATCAAAATGTGAAATGTAACTCATCCTGCACAGATAATTCTGTTAGGCCATCAAAGATGATTAGTCAGGCCGCAGATCCTGTTCAACTGTCTAGTGGGTGTGGCCGCGGGGCCCCTTCCATGTCTCTAAGCTTCATATCTCTGTCAGAAGGGCAGTGATTTCACAGGAAGTAGGAGTCTCATTGGCATTTCCAGTGTCTCACTGCAGCAGTCGCTCCCCTGAGCATTTCTGTGTATCCCCCATATCCACCCCCAAGCCACCCAGAACTCAGTCAAACAGTTTGGTTACAGGCACCAAAGTCTTGGGTATCCTCTTCAAAGGCAGTGTTTTCAATACCCCGAAGTGTTGGCTAGTCTTAATTCAGCTTGACACACAAACTAGAGTCATGAGAGAGGAAAGAACCTCAGTTGAGAAAATGCCTCCAAGGCGGATCTCTGTGAGTTCGAGACCAGCCTGGTCTACAGGAGCTAGTTCCAGGACAGACTCCAAAGCCACAGAGAAACCCTGTCTCAAAAAGAGAGAGAGAGAGAGAGAGAGAGAAAATGCCTCCTTAAGATCCAGCTGTAGGGCATTTTCTTCGTTAGTGATCAATGTGGGGAGGGCCCAGCCCATTGTGGGTGGAGCCATCCCTGGGCTGGTGGTCCTAGGTTCTATGAGAAAACAGGCTGAGCAAGCCATGAAGAGCAAGCCAGTAAGCAGTACTCCTCCATGGCCTCTGCATCAGCTCCTGCCTCCAGGTTCCTGCCCTGTCTGAGTTCCTGTCCTGCCTCCCTTTGCTGATGAACAGTGATGTGGAAGTGTAAGCTGAATAAACCCTCTCCTCTTCAACTTCCTTTTCAGTTATGGTGTGTTGTCACAGCAAAAGAAACCCTAATTAAGACCCTGCCCTTGCTTAAGAGGGCCCTCACTCCACCCAGGAAGCCCTATGCAATTAAAATGGTTTTTGTTGTTTCCCAGGTGAATGTGAACTGCCTGGAATCAGGTTGGAAGATTGATCAGGCTTGGGCGCTTTCTGTTTATTCCAAGGACTCTGAAAATCAGTTCAGCTGGGAGCTCAGAATCTCTCGTGGGAATGGGCTGGCAGCCACACACGATACAGAAGGTTGACCCTGGGCAGTCCCCCCTGGGGGGTTTCACTGAGTCCAGTAGTATGAACAGGTCTTTATGGGTGGTGTTTGCTTACCTATGCACATAGAGACCAGTCATCCCAAGACATTCCTGGTCCTGTGCTCACTGAACAAGCCTGTCAGGTTTGGGCTATTGGTGCTATATAGGCTAGCGTGTCTAGGGCTCCAGGCAATGCATGGAGAGACAGACTAAGTGTCTCTTGTCACAGGGATGAAGGGGTGAGGATGGGAGGGCTGTGAGGTCATAAACAGCCTGCCCCTAGACAAAGAAAGAATCCTGGTTCTGTCTGGTTAACTCCACAATAAACACCATCCTCAATCACCCCCAGAGGGGGTATGTCTGAGTAAAACTGGGCACTGACCCCCAAGGTTCTCCAACCTCCCAACCCACATTCACCACACCCCCTTGACAGAGAGAAGCAAAACGAACCCTCTGAGCTCGATCACTATTTTATAAAAGCTTGTGGGGATAGATAAGGATCTATTTTCATTCTCCTACAGGTTGACATCCAGTTATGCCAGCACCATTTGTTAAAGATGCTTTCATTCTTCCATTGTATACTTTTAGCTTCTTTGTCAAATATGAGGTGTTCATAGGTTTGTGGATTAATATCCGGGTCTTCAATTCAATTCCATTGGTCAATGTCTCTGTTTTTATGCCAATACCAAGCTGTTTTCATTACTATAGCTCTGTAATAGAGTTTGAAGTCTGGGATGGTAATGCCTCCGGAAGTTCCTTTATTGTATAGGATTGTTTTGGCTATCCTGGGCTTTTTGTCTTTCCATATAAACTTAGTTATTGTTCTCTCAAGGTCTGTGAAGAATTTTGTTGGGATTTTGATGGGGATTGCATTGAATCTATAGATTGCCTTTGGTAGAATTGCCATTTTTACTATATTGATCCTACCATTCCAGGAGCATGGGAGATCCTTCCATTTTCTGGTATCCTCTTCAATTTCTTTCTTCAAGGTCTTAAAGTTCTTGTCAAATAGATCTTTTACTTCCTTGGTTAGTGTTACCCCAAGATACTTTATGCTATTTGTGGCTATTGTGAAAGGTGATGTTTCTCTGATTTCCCTCTCTGTTTCTTTATCCTTTGTATATAGGAGGGCTACTGGTTTTTTTGAATTGATCTTGTATCCTGCCACATCACTGAAGGTATTTATCAGTTGTAGAAGTTCTTTGGTAGAGTTTTTGGGGTCACTTATGTACACTATCATATCATCTGCAAATAACGAAAGTTTGACTTCTTCCTTTCCAATTCGAATCCCCATGATTTCCTTATTCTGTCTTATAGCTATTGCTAGAACTTCAAGCACTATATTAAAGAGATATGGGGAGAGTGGACAGCCCTGTCTTGTTCCTGATTTTAGTGGAATTGCTTTGAGTTTCTCTCCATTTAATTTGATGGTAGCTGTTGGCTTACTGTATATTGCTTTTATTATATTCAGATATGAACCTTGTATCCCTAATCTCTCCAAGACCTTTATCATAAATGGGGGGTTGAATTTTGTCAAATGCTTTTTCAGCATCTAATGAAATGATCATATGTTTTTTTTCTTTCAGTTTATTTATATGATGGATTAAATTGATAGATTTCCGTAAGTTGAACCAGCCCTGCATCTCTGGAATGAAGCCTACTTGATCATAATGGATGATTTTTTTGATGTGTTCTTGGATTCGGTTTGCCAGTATTTTATTGAGAATTTTTGCATTGATGTTCATGAGTGAGATTGGTCTGTAATTCTCTTTCTTGGTTGCGTCTTTGTGTGGTTTTGGTATCAGGGTAACTGTAGCTTCATAAAAAGAGTTTGGCAATGACCCTTCTGTTTCTATTATGCGAAACACCTTAAGGAGTATAGGTATTAGCTCTTCTTGGAAGTTCTGGTAGAATTCTCCATTAAAACCATCTGGTCCTGGGCTTTTTTTGGTTGGGAGGTTTTTGATGACAGCTTCTATTTCCTTGCGACTTATAGGTCTATTTAAATGGAAATAGAAAACACTATCCTTAGTGAGATATCCCAAACCCAAAAAGATGATTATGGTATGTACTCACTCATTAGTGGACCCTAGCCATAAACAAAGAACATTAAGCTTATAGCTCACAAGCCTAGAGAAGCCAAATAGCAAGGTGAACCCAAAGAAAAACATATATAGATCCTCCTGGAAATTGGAAGCAA
>PVIU01017881.1:0-40605 GCA_004026605.1 Ondatra zibethicus
GTTGTTCCACAGGAGGGGGTTGGGTAGCAAGGGTTTGAAGGAGTGGGGGAGGGGCCAGTGCCTCTGGATGCATGATCATGGCGGAATTATCAGGATCCCAATTCCCAGATGGCCGGGAATCTGGAGGCGCTGTGACCCTGGCGAACAAAGCACTGAGGGAAGAGCAAGAGCGCAGGCCCAGAAACCGTGGGCCTATGAGAGTTCCGTCCTTTATCCCCAACCAGCAAAAGTTTTCTAGGTCCCAGAGGACAGAAAGCTCCCTCTGGTGGCCATCATGTCCCACTGTCAAGGTCATATCAAGGCCAAATCTTAGTGCATAGAGAAATTAGCAGTTCAGGACAGATTGTATCGGACAGTCCCAATTTATAAAGATTTTGTAGGAGGCAGCCCAGGGGCAATAACAGATCTGGCTTCGAATTGCAGGAACCCATTTGTAAGCCTATGCCCAATTGTGGGGCTCAAGTCTGTCACAGTGTGTCCACTGGGACAACCCTTGAGCCAAAAGTGGGGTTATGAAAATTGAATGGTTGCTGTCCCTGCACTAAGCCCGGCTTTATAAGACTTTTACTACGCGATCGCGACTTCAACGGAAAGCCCAAAAATCAAATCGACAAAAACAAACATGAATGGGTCCCCCAAGTCCTAGTAGCATAAGCAAATAAAAAAAGGGAACTCTCCGAGATGAAGCCGATCTAGCCTAGAAGCCAATTTTAGCCTGGCAGAAGGCACGCGCCATAAGGGTGCTTTTCAACACATAGCCTTGGGCCCATGGGGAAAAAAAACCACCCCAACCCCATGGGACATCCAAAATGTTAGGAATAATTCCTAAGAACGAGCCTCTCTGCTGACACAAATAATCACAATCAAACCGAATCAGACCAAATTAAAAGATATCCAGGTTTAATTGGATGCCTGTGCTCTTGGGTAGCCCGAGTGTGGGGGGGAGGGGGGAGGGAACAACACAACCACCAAAGAAGAAGAGGGAAGGCCACGTGATTATTTTGTGGGGAGAAGTTTAAATAGCCTGTGGGAGTGGTCTTGACCTCTCCTGGGGAGGGGTCAAGGTTTGGTGACCTCAGGGGTGGGGGCTTCCAAAGATGAAGGCCAGAGGCTAGGATTACAGTTGACATTTTATTTATTTATTTATTTTTATTTTAAAAATAATCTTTTTTCATTTTACATACCAATCCCAGTTCCCACTCCCTCCCCTCCTCCTGCTCCCTCTATCTACTCCCATCCCACCCCACATCCATTTCTCATTCTTAGCATGGGGAGTCAACAAAGACTAGCACAAATCTCTTTAAGGCAGGACCAAGGCCCTCCCCACTGTATCTTGACTGAGTATGAGTTCTAAAAAGCCAGTTCAAACAGTAGGGATAAATCCTGGTGCCTCTGCCAGTGGCCCCACAGACTGCTCCAACCATACAACTGTCACCCACATTCATATGATCATACTTTTTATCCTCAAAGTTCACTTTATTTGCTGGACTAGCTATATAAGTATTTTAAAATTAAAATAGAAGGATTAATGTATCTAATCCCCCCCCAAAAAAAACAAAACAGGTACACTTGGGTTTGCAAGATGGTTCAGTTGGTAAAGACATTTGCTAAACAATCTTGTAGATTTGAGCTGTGTCTCCAAAATCTATGTAAAGTTAAAAGGAGAGAACCAGTTCCAAACAGCTGTCCTCTGACCTCCAAACACATGCCTGCCACACACAGAACAAAACTGAAAAAAAAAATTAAACTTACCTTTCATTTAAAAACAAAACACTGGGTACACCAGTTAAAATGATGTTTTTGAACTTAATTTGGCTTTGCTTCCTGCCAGCAGCTCCCAAACATCCTTCCCTCAGAGCCTTTCTAGATAAATATATACATGCTGAGACAAAACAATACCCTTGTTTTCTTTTTTTAAATAAATTTACAATGTTTAAAAAAATTAGGAGACCAAAGGAAACAGGAATTTGCACAATAACAATAAGAACAATAAGAAATTCTTACCTAAAATCAGCTGTATTATGTCATTAAAATTTAACACATGAAGCTTTCTCATGTATGTGAATATTAAGGTTTAAAAGGCATTTGTTGATAGGCAGGTAATCATCACTGGCCTTATTTACCTAAGGGTTTTTTTGTTTTTGTTTTAATGATGAATAGGTCTAACTATGAACTACCTTCTTAAGAAAATATAGATGTTAATAGATTAAAGTTGAGGCAACTATGTGTTATTCCTTGTTTGAAAAACACTCAATGACTGTTTTTTAGCCATTGGGGAAATAGCTTAATTTTATTCTAAACAGAGTCCTACTGAGAAAATAACACAAGACACTCTTTTGTTTGCCTGGGGATTTGAGAGTTGTGGAAGTTCACACAGGTTTCACGGAGGAAAGAATCACAATCTTTCTTCCCACAGATAAGTTAAATTAGCTGCTCCCTAAATCAAAACACGGTGTGGTACAAACTGGGGTCTCCGTGAAGCACACTTCTGACTCGTTCTTCATGAATACATGTTTTCAGTTCAGCACGCGATCCATCTAGGCTTAGCGAATCAGCCCCGACTAGTTCCCCAACGCTCTACCGAGGTGTTTTCTTTCTCCCTGGTAATTTGTGGTGGCTGAGCCACTGACAAATGAGCCCTTGCTGGAACGCCATTGATTTGACCATTAAGTAATGCTTAGGGGACTGTTCAGGTAAAAAACAAACAAATAAAAATATGGGCTCAGCAGAGAGGACCAGAACTGTCACAACGCCCCCCCCCCAACCCACCCTGTAGATTCAAAACAAGTAGTCTCTGACTCTAGTGACAGCCCACCCAACATGGCTCTGCTTAAGTCCTAACCTAAACCTGGAGTGACTCACATCACCACCCTAAACCACCTCCAGAGGAGGGTTTCTACCCCTCCATGTATACCCTAAACCACCTCCAGAGGAGGGTTTCTACCCCTCCATGTACACCCTAAACCACCTCCAGAGGAGGATTTCTACCCCTCCATGTACACCTTAACCACCTCCAGAGGAGGGTTTCTACCCCTCCATGTACACCCTAAACCACCTCCAGAGGAGGGTTTCTACCCCTCCATGTACACCCTAAACCACCTCCAGAGGAGGGTTTCTACCCCTCCATGTACACCCTAAACCTCCCCCAGAGGAGGGTTTCTACCCCTCCATGTACACCCTAAACCACCCCCAGAGGGGGGTTTCTACCCCTCTATCCCCTCCATGTATACCCTAAACCTCCCCCAGAGGAGGGTTTCTACCCCACCAACTCCTCCTTGTACACCCCACAACATGTGTGAGTGGTGAGATAGCAGATCCTTGGCTTCTCTGTGTGTTTTTTCCTTTGCAGTGAGGTTTATTTCAGACATAATTTTACAACGGGAAAGTTGAAACTGTGATGTCCTTTTCTTTTCCAGCTTACTGAAATATTGCAGTGATCTGATATAGTTCTTAAAAACCTAGCAGAGAAATGGCTCCCTCAATCCTGTGCATTTTTAGAGGCAGGATTTCCCTGAGGTTCACAGAAACATAGACACTGTGAGTATTCAGAGGGTCCTATTCTAAGAGTTTGCCCCAAAAGACCTAAAATTGGAACAGCATAAAGAAGTAGAATTATCAAAAGTCAAGGCGATGCCAGTTTAGTGCTCTAGTTGGCAATGTGAACCTGGGATCATGGGGCCTGAAAATGAGGCTGACTGACAGACAGCTTTATTCAGAGCATCAGACAGTTTATACCCATACCCTGAGGGTTAAGAAGAGTCACGTGACTAAGGTGTTCAATCACAAGGACAAGCCACATGTGGCAAAACCATGTTTTTCCATAGAGGCCCATGAATACCAACAGCTAAAGTGAACTCACCCCTGTTATTAGACCTAGGAGGAGCACAAAAATGCATTCCAAGAACAACCATGTTACAGCGGAACAGAGGTTACAAGACTTTAGAGTTTTCTCACAAGCTCTCAGAAATCTCACACAGCTCTGTTCGTGGACTGTGTTCCAACAATACCTTTTACATACTCTTGAGATTAAAAGACAGCAAAAACACCTTTTATCATACAAGATTCTGTGGATCAACCCCCATTACATGCAGAGGGGCACAAACCATGAAGTTACTTCAAGCAAGCACTTCGTCAAGTGAGCTCATTTGCCTCATTTTATACCTTGACTTGATAACACTGTCAAATAAAATTCTACACGGCCAGTTTGAACTGTGTGGGCATTTAATGGTTCCCATTTTGGAAACAAGTCAATATATTACTGAAACTGAGCACATTAATGGCAAACAGCAGTAAATTACATTGACTTCACCCAAATCCTGCTCATCCCTCTGAAGGTACTTAAATCCTGGCTTCTCTGTGGAAAACCGCCCAGACACAGCCAGTCTGAAGGGCCCTCTCAGTCCTCCTCACCATCAAAGAACCTAATATTTGTAACTAGTTGCCGGCAGTCTGAGAGCATCATTATACTGTTGCCTTGAGATCATTTCCTATCTCAAATGGTGTTTCACTTCCTTGTCCCTGCATCTAACTTACAAACACACTGTCTTCTCTCAAGGGACTCTACCTACAACCCATTATATTCCATTATCACACTTTCTTATCATTAAATCACAGTTTTTGCAGTGTGACACAAAAGGGGAGGAGACACAGTAGGGCACCCTAGCTAACCGTCCCTTCAAGGAGTTCATTCTGAAAACAGAAGAAAGATGCAAATGTAAAACTAAGGAAAGGAGTCGCTGAGAGAAATCAGCAGCATTAGGATGTGAAGGGGCCAGTTTAGTAACAGGGTGCCTGTAAATATCTATTGATATAAAGTGATACTTTCTATAGCTGTTACAGTATTTATTATAATTAGATTTTATTTTACTTCTACATATCTGCATGAGAGAGATATTTATAGCAATTTTCATTCCTTCAATCTACAAATACTTGGCAAGCATCTGAAAATGTGTCACTGCTGAGGTTAGTGTCAGGGACACGAGGATGGACGAGACGCATATGGTCCCAGCTGACTTTATGAGCACACCTGTAGGAGCAAGCAACCAGCTGCAAACTGTGGTGTACCGAAAAATACCCACAGGGAGTTAACTAGAGACCAGAAGGCAGGAAATTACTTTAGTCAAGGTGTCCAGGTGTCGTTCTGAGAAACCAACTACCAGTGGGTGGAAGAAGGAAGGACTCAGGGCTTGTGTGAAGCAGTCCTAAGGCAACGAAGGCTACCTACAAATCTTTGAGCTGCAACTCGGTGCATGTGGAGGCAAGCGGTTCAGAAGGAATAACATGCAATTCCTTTCACAGTGCTGAAATCAAACCCAGGGCCTTCTTTGTGCATTTTGCCACATTGTTATTTGAGACAAGGTCTCACTTAGTTGGCCTCCTCCTCCCGTCTCAGCTTCCCAAGTGCTAAGATTACAGGAATGTGCTACCATGTCTGGTGCCATGCACAGTCTCTCTACGACAGCAGAAAACTAGCTTACTCCTAGGACAGATCCCCTGTATGCTATAATGTTATCCAGGTAAAGAGAGAGGAAGGGACCAATCCCAGTGCTCACAGCAACCTCCCACAGCGCTTTCTTGCTGAAGGCTATGCAGTGACCACCTTGGCTATTTACGCGTGCGTCCCACCTTTGGTGTGAGCATGACCTGCACTGGTCATTCACTGACACTGCTATTTGAAGCCAGTTTTCCTTTTAGTCACAAAACACTATCAAAATGAACTGTGAGCATCATATTCTCCTTTGCTTAATTTTTATATTGACCCCAGGAGGCTCAACCTTTAATAACAGGAAGAAACGATGAAACTTGGAGGTTGTTCAGATAATCCGCTGACATTGCCCTTATTCTTCCTGGAATGCTGGCTGACGACAGATTCACACATCTTCAGACTGCTGGCTTCAAGATCAAACGTTTTAACCGGACTATTTCTAAAGGAAAGGAGAGTGTTACGTTTTCCTCTTCTATCTCCTTTGTTCTGGTCTTTGAAGCCTGGAATCTGGCTGGGCAAAACTCTCCTTATCTGGAAGAGCAGAGCCTGCCAGGGGTCAAAGACAGCTCAAGACCTGGCAGGAAGCTGAGTGGAAGTCGGGTTCAGGAAACCTACAGGCTGTTTCGGTGCTAGCTGCTATGTGTAGTAGGGAGGAAGCTGGGTATCTGGCTCCAGTATCCACAGTTAGGGCTTGGGGTGGAAAGAGGCAGGGGAAATACAGTAAGAGAGTTAAACATGGGAAACGATCAAGTAAGGGCTTAAACCCAAAGACAAAGTTTTGAATGCAACAGAAGGCCAGGGACAAGAACAAAAGATACCCCAGGGTGCTGAGTTGAAGTCAAATCTTGAACTAATATTAGGTTGGAAACATCTGATCAGTGTATTGAAATGGTACCATTCTGGCGAGTAACTGGATTCTCCTTTCAGCAGTTTTGCCTTCCCTCTCCTCTCAGCTGGAGCAACCAACTCCTTCCTCCCTGTAAGCTATGAATGCCTTCATCTTTCATCCCATAACCTGTAGCCCAATAGCCAACCAACTTTTTCTGCAGTCCTCCAACCCACTATCCATGAGGTCCCTATTAGTAGCTCTGACCTCCCCAGATCAGTCCCCCACCACCCCCACATTATGCCTGTTCATCACCTTTACCCTAGAGTTGCCCCTGTGTGATCCTTTGTTGCAAATGCAACCTTAGCTGCAGGTTATGGCTAACAACCAGTTAATACACACGCACACACACATGCACACACACATACCACACACACACACACATGCACACACGAACTCGTGCACGCATGCACACTTCCATTACAGTGAATATCCTTATATATGTGTGTTTACATCCTTATAGAAGGGTGACTCTTAATGCTAGTCAAAGAAGCCTCTCTTTGCAGTGAACAGCAGGTAATGCAGAGATACACGACTGCCCAAGATGCTGAGAATAAGTGATGGATGAGAGTTTGTTTCTAAAGAAGTCAATTATGCTACTACCTTCTAAGACTCGGGCAACAGTACAGAAGAGGGGACAGAAAACCTGCAATGGCTGAAAGACAGGGGGAAGGACAGTAGATCCTATTTTCTAGATATGTCATAGCCGACAAAACCACAAACTCACAGCATCGGTGACCACTGTTGCTTGAGCTGCACAGAGCCGGCCCTCTCAACAGTCAGTCACAGATGGGCACAGGGCCCACAGGGCCATCCTGTTTACTGATGAACTAGCAGCTAATGTGGACGCTGAAGGGAGGGAGCCATTGTTTTTTGGGGAGAACCCACGGGTGAAATCACCAGGCTGCAATGGACAGTGGATGTCCCTGGTCACACCCAGAAGGACAAAAATGAAACAAAAAGGCATGAATGTGAAAAAGAGATTAGTAAGGAAAGGGAAGCTGAGTGGAAGGGGGGGGGGGGAGAAAGACGGCAAGGTGGGAATGGGAGCAAGCAGAGCGCATCAGATACAGGTATGAAATTATCAAAGATACATTTAATTAATAAAAAGCATGAAAAAGTTGATGATTGGTGGTGCAAATTACATAAAAATATCAGTTGTGAAAATGGTTGAAATCTAAACAAATCTTAATTTTAAAAAAAAGAAAAGTAATGTAGCTATGTGATTATAAAGCTCAGGTATATGTGACAGTTTCCTAAGGAGAAAATAGAAATTCTAGATCTCAAGACCCAGTACACCTAGACCAGGGCCTTTTAAGGGTGGGGCCCACATCCATGGCTTTAACTAGCTCCTGCGATCCCTAAGCACAGTAGGTTTGCCGACTCTGCTCTGACCCATCTCTAAAGCAATATCAGCCCTTTGTGGGTTCCTAGCGACCTGCCATCCTCTGATCCTACTCTTTACTGAATTGTTTTACTGCTGACTTTAGCTGCCAAGAGTTCAAAGCAGATGCTCTCAACCTTCCTGATGCTACGACCCTTTAATATAGTTCCGCATGGTGTGGTGACCCCGACCATACAATTATTTTTATTACTACTTCATAACTGTGATTTTGCTACTGCTATGAATCATAATGTAAATATCTGTGTTTTCTGATGGTCTCAGGTGATCCCTGATAAAGGGTTGTTCAAAACCTCTACAAATGGGTTGTGACCCACAGGTCTGGAGGAAACTTGGGATAAGATGTGCAAAGAGTACGACAAAGACAACTAAAATCAATGTTCTATGAGCAGAGAATGGTGGTTCACATTGTAATCCCAGCACTGGGGAGGCCGAAGCAGGAAGACAAGTCTGGGCTACAGTGTGAGGCTGACTCAAAACTAAAGTAAAATAGAAAACAAATGGGTGAATCCAACGTTAAGTAAAAACCCAACCAGTCTCTTTCCTAGACCATAGGAAGTAGTGCTGTCTTGAAATTTTTACCATTAAGCACGTTTAACAAACTTTAAAAAGTTTGTGCATTTTTGTTCATGGCTAAGAAGGTATGAAATATTATCTCTGAAATGTACTTTTCTTGGGTCCCTGTGGCTATTTATTATTCAAGATAACATCACATAGAACAAATGAAAAAGAGCTGATTGTAAAAAATTATCTGTGAGAGCCCTACTGGGAAGAAAAATCCATGTAAAGGAAAATGTAAAGAGTTTAGAGTTCATGAAGAATCAACTAAAATAATGTTCAGAACAAAATGTATCAGGAGGTAATAAAAGTTTACAACCACATGTAATACTCAAAATAAATGGAAAGAGTCAATATAAGTATGCTTTTTTATTCTTGCCTTAAAAAATATCGGGAACTCTGAGCTCTGTGACAGCCACGCCCCCCACCCCTGGCATGATCAATGGTCTAAGACCTCTGCAGAGGGCATCTCCCTTTTCATGCCCTGCTTCCTGAGTTATCCACAAACATTGGCACATCTGTATGGTCAAGTCAAGCAGTGGACTTAGTTCAGTGTCCAGTACCCAGTACTGAATTCTACTGGGGTGAAACTTGGGTACTGATAGAATAAATGCACCCAGTAAAGGAAGAAGGATTCCACATGCAGGAGAAATCCAGTCCAAAGTACCAAGTTCACAAAGTTACAGAGCCTCGCGTTTGTGGTCAGCTTCCTGTCTGTCAAAACAAATAGAAAGTTCAAGAGTAAGATAAAAGTCTAAGGGGAACAACTTTTCATGGGTATTAGGTTGTTGAATGGTTGGGGGTAGGACTGAACACCGCATCAGTCAACTTTCTTTACAATGGCAGATTAGTGGAGACTAAGTAACCTATGAGGGAAATTACATTTAATTCATGGTTCTGAAGGTTCAAGGGCACAGCACTGGAATAAATTTGACTAGGGAAAGGTCTCATAGGAAGTGGATCACAATGGTAAGAGCATGTGCAAGAGAAAGAAATAACATCAAAAAACCCAGTTCTGCTGAGCAGTTGACAAAGGACAATAACAAACTCCCATTGGACTTCAACTCTGAGAAGTCCATTACCTCTCAACATGACCATGCTGAGCACCAACCTCTCAACATTTAAATCCCTGGGGAACAAACTCAAGTCCTATTCCAACAACAGCAGATAACCACCAAGTCAGCCTCCCATCACAACACTGCCATGGTTCCTGGCTCCCAGAACACCTCAGTGATGCCTCATTTGGTGTCAGTTTGAGGGGCTTTATTGCCTCTAACTCTGGAAGAACCAGAATTAGAGGCACTAAAGCACTCACTGTTTCTGTCGCCACCCAGTTCCCGACTAGAAACAGCTAGCAAACAATCACTTACACATCCAGTGGGCTTTTCAAAACTCCAAATCCAGAACTGATTGATCTTTTTCCTAAACTTTGCCCTCCAATAGCCTTCTCTACTTCATTAAAGTAGCAAGATTTCTTTTCCCTTTCATTTCTTCAAGTCCAAAGCTTTGGAGACATCCTCAATATCTGTCTTTTATTCTCCTATCCCATATCAGCGAGTCTGGCTTCCACCACCTTCAAAGTAGAGCCAGGATCCAATCAATCCAATCAATCCAGCATCTTCACTGTCAGCACGAGCCAAGCTGCCGTCCTTTCCTCCTGGGTTATTGCTCTTCTACCTCTGGCTCTTGGATAGTCTCAGTACCTAGGCAGGACTGCCGCTTGTATCTAAAGTGTTGGGTTGTATCTGTAGCCTACCATCTTGCCATCTTCTGATTGCTCTACGTCTGATTCAAATGCTAGGGTCCCACTGCATCACCCATCAGTTGTATTTCTTGAGCCCCAAGGACTTTTCACTCTGCTCCCATGGGTGTGCTTCTCAAATAGATCATGGCCCACCCTGAACCATGAAGCTCCTGTCTGAGACTGATGCTGGTTAGAATCTTTCCCAGTAAGCCATGCCCTCATGGTGTTACACAGATTGGGAGAAATGGGTTAGATCAGGATGTGAGAGTTGGCCAAGAAGAGGCTAGATATAATGGACCAGGCAGTAATTTAATTAATACAATTTCTATGTGGTTATTTTGGGGGTTAAGCTAGCCAGGCACCAGGAACACGGCCCGCTCACCTCCTACTACACACCTATGCCACAAATTATGATTCCTTTAGCAGCCAATTTTCTCCCAGAACACGAAACTCTGTCGCTGCTTTAGTTGACAGGGGCAGCTGTCCTTCATCCATCCTACCACCCCTCACTCCGGCAGAGAACTCGTCCCACAGTCTTTTGGTCTTTACTCACAGCCTCACGATACCTCTACATTTCATACTACTTTTTCCCTGAGTACTTTCTAGAAAACTTAGGCTGTCGATCACTGAGTGGCTGGCTTACATGCGTTTTAGAAAGCACAATATACACACCTAGAAATATCTGAATACGGCATGCGATGTCTTCCCAAAATATTTGGCACCAAATTTTTTTAATTAATTTATTTATTATCTTATTTCATTTTACCTTTCAACCACACTTCTCCCTCCTGTCCCCTTGCCTCTCCTCCAGCCCACACTCATCCCATTGAGTAAGGACTCCCATGGAGAGTCAAAAATCTGGCACATTGGGCTGGAGAGATGGCTCAGCGGCTGCCCTTCCAAAGGTCCTGAGTTCAATTCCCAGCAACCACATGGTGGCTCATAACCATCTGTAATGAGGTCTGGTGCCCCCTTCTGGCCTGCAGGCATACACAGAGACAGAATATTGTATACATAATAAATAAATAAGTATTAAAAAAAAAGTCTGGCACATTAAGTTGGGGTAGGACAAAGACCCTTCCTCCTGCATTAAAGCTGAGCATGGCATCACACCATAGGCTCCAAGAAGCTAACTCATGCACCAGGGACAGGTCCTGGTCCTACCTACTAGAGGCCTCTCGGATGGTACAGGCTTCACCACAGTCTCCCACATACGGAGGGCCTAGTTTGGTCCCATGTAGGCTCCACAGCTGTCGGTCTAGAGTTCATGAGTTTCCACAAGCTTAGTTCAGCAGTCTCTGTAGATTTCTCCATCATGATCTTCACCTCCCTTGCTCATATATTCCCTCCTCCCTCTCTTAGACTGGATTCCCAGAGCTTGACCTGGTGCTTGGCTGTGGATCTCTGCATCTGGTTCCATCCGTTACTGGATGAAGGCTGTAGCTTCTCTGGAGCAGAACAGAATATATGTGCAGACACTGATATACAGGAGAGAAATCGATCAAGTCTTGAGCCCCGGGTACCTCATCTTCCTCATCTTCAACATCCAGAATTCCTGAGTCCTGTTCAGACTTTGGGCTTCTGCTCTCCGACTTTGGGCTTCTGCTCTCCATCTTGCATCAAAGATTGCATAAACATCTTTCTTAGATTTTTCTCTTGCTAACTATTCTTGCAACATTGTAGCAAGACCATGTTATCCAGGTGTCTTTGCTATTGGGCTTGCTTCATGGCTGTCTCCAATTTTGTCTGAATGCTTGCAGGGGCTCTCCAGAAAGTCTTTGAGATCAGACATAGAAACTTCCTTTATCTCGTCCCGAAGCTTGGGATGTTATCCCCCATCACCTTGCAGAATCCATAGTGGCTCACTTGAGGCAGATAGATGTGTTCCAGATGCTCCAGAGTCTTCTGTCCAGGATACTGCCTTTTGGTTTTCATCTGGTCCCTCGGTTTGCTGTGCATCTCTAGGACTGAAAGGCACAGCATTAACTTATCAACAGCAGCAGAACTAGGTCCTCTGCAGTGCTCAGCACTGCTCCAACTCTGCCATTGCTCTCGCCAGTCCTACCCTCATGCTGCAGTCCTCTCTTAGCATCTGTCACTTGGTTTTTGAGTTTCTGGGCTTCCCCTCATCCTCCCAGCCGTTCGGTAAAAGAGTCCACAAAGACCTGGTAGTGAAAGTTGCACATTTTCTCAATTTCTGGGTCACGATTTCAGATGCGCGTTTCTAGCTTCTCCATGAACCGTCCATGTTCCTCGCCATCATAAACAGACTCGGTAAGTGAGCAAACAGACACCGGGTGGCTGCCAGGACTCACTCACTATATGTAGTAGGTGCTAAAAACAATGAAGCCGTAGCCTCCTGAGCGTGGGCCCAATACGGGCTGTGTCTATGCTCTCATTCCCCCTCAGGATCCACTCGCGCTCTGCTGCCGTCTCGAGGCTCTCCTCCCCACCTCCATTCGCCCCATCACAAGGGCACGGCCATGCAGCCCTCACTCAGTGAGGACCCTTGCTCCCTCAGCCGAAACTCTGACCCCAAATTCTTAATCCTTAGCACAAGCATCTGTGAAACCACATGTGGCCTCCAGGTCCTTTTCTAGACGCAAAACATACCACAAGTACAAGAGCAGCCAACTAACCTCAAAAATGCCTCTCCCTGAAAGAAAATAATCAAGCAATAAATTGATCAGTCAGTGTCTGCTATGTGTTTGTGGAGTAAAGGAGAACATGTACCTATGTGAAACAATAAGCCATGCAGTGGAAATCTGATGTTTCGCCCTCCTGGAATCCATTTACTGGTTTACTTTGGCGAAAATGCATCTTTCGCCTATTCTCCACCCATGGTTTTGGATGAAGTGGGACCTACCATTATTCCAGAAGAAGGCAGTGATCCAAACCTTGCTAGTCAGAGCATCCAGCCACGGCCGACTTAGTGGGTATGGATGGGTATAACACATAACACCCAAGTCAACCCAACAGGAGTTAACTCTGGTCTGCTGCAGTAGCTGGGCTAGGCTCCAGAGCAGATGACCTAGGTTCAAATACAGTTTCACTCATTACCAGATGTGAGAACTTGGCAAAGTTATCTGTTCTCTGGTGGTTCTGGGCAGAGAAAGAGGAAGGAGGAGATGAATATAGGTGCATGAGAGGTGAGAGGAGACATGGAGGAAGCAGAAGTACGTGACAGCACGTAGATTAATAGACATGGGTTAAGTTATAAGAGTTAGTTAAAAACAAGCCTAAGCATTCATAATTAATAAGTCTCCATATCATTATTTGGGAGCTAACTGGCAGGACAGAAAACGACTGTGTATTTATAACACAGCTTAATATGATAAATATAAAATGCTTAAAATCATACCTTATACCCATTAAATATTAGTTGGTGAATGCTAATGAGCTCAGTTAGGGGGAATTTGGAGAAAGTGTCTCTGCCACGGACATCTTGCTAACACATGGCAAGAGCCTGAATTAAGTCAGGCCAGCGGGAGCAGAGAGCCGAGAGATTAGAGAAGAGGGAGCCCGGCCTGGTGCCATCTGCACTCTGGAACTCTTTCACTATGTGAGCCAACAAATACTTTCTGCCTAATATAGGCAGCAATTCCAGGTAGCGGCAAGAATTAAACAGGTGTCATAGGCATCAAGTGTAATCAGTGCCAGCCCAGCATGGTCTGTGATAAGTAGCTCATAGTAAGGACAGGAGATGGTGAGACTCAAACTCTGATAGCTCCCACAGCTGGACCAGAAAATATCTAGGAAGAAACCCAGATATGTTGCCCAGAAGCAGTATATTTTTTTTTCATCAAAGAAAAGTTACCTTCTAGACATTAAAAGAAAATGTCATTTTAAAGATTAAAAAAAATAATAATAACCCCTTTCCAGAACTGGGGTCTGGAATACTGTCTATCCTTCACCTGGAGAGAGGGGATAATCTGCCAAGCCTGCAGAAGTGACTCTCAGAGAGAGGGAAGAAAGACCTTGGGTTTTACATCTGATAATCATGTCAGTTGAATGTGCTGGCATCTTCAGAGAGGATAACTTCAAAGAGATTCCTTTCAGGAAATTAAAAGGCTCAAAACCCATTGCCTTATCTGGAAGTTTCCATCCAGGGCTCTGTGGGATCCTTTAGACCTGCGTCAGAGCTGGCCTCTGCCCGGAATTATTCATATGCACTGTAACTCCCATGGAGAACTTTCTCCTTGGGAAGGTGTGGGGGTGGGGGCACTATGTAACACCTCCCCTTGTAGACCAGGCTGGCCTCGAACTCACAGAGATCCACCTGCCTCTGCCTCCCGAGCGTTGGGGTTAAAGGTGTGCGCCACCACTTCTTTTCCACTCCTGCCTTTCTTTAAAGAAATCCCAGCTGTCTCTCAATTTTTCCAAGCTGAACAGAAGAGACTTTATCTTTCCACAGGGCAGCGTGCAGGTTGTATACAGCGCAGCAAAGCGCGGCTTCATATCTGAGGATTCAAAGTTAGTGAGCGCTCTGCAGGAGCAAAGGCAGTTGGCATGGCACCGTGAGTGAGCGGATACAGTGGGAGAGGAAAGGATGTGGAGGGGGCCCGCACTTCTCCCAAACGGCTTCCTTTCCTTCTCTCCTCCTGGAGCAGTCAGCAGAGGCACCCTCATTTAGAAAGTTCATCACAATTTTATTGCCTTAAATTGCCCAACAACCATAAAGGAACTATTGAAAATGCAAATGTCCACTGTGCTACTCTTAAGGTTGGTGTCTGATACCAAATTCACCCTCATTTCATTAAGGTTGCAATACTGAGATTGTAGATTTGCTCAACAAAAGAAATGAAGAGCTAAAAATATCCAGAAAATGTACTTTAAAAAAAAATGTGCGCACACGCACACCACACGTGTGCTCATAGAGAAGGCAAAGTCAGGTGCTGTCTTCAATTGCTCCCCCTCCCCCTTTTTTGAGCGCGGCGGGGAGGGGAGGGGGCACCACTAGCTCCCTGGATCTGTCTCTGCCCTCACAGCAAGCATTTTACAAAATTAGCCATCTCCCCAAAGTGCCTTTCTGACAAGAGAGTGTAAAGAAAATCTATAAAAACATTTTGCCACCAGGATTTCATTTAAAAAAAAAAAAAAGAAAGAAAGAAAGAAAGAAAGAAAAGCAGGCCACAAGCATCTGCATATACCATTCTCTACTAACACAAACAGCAGAAATGTTGATGCTCCCCCAGCCCCTCCCCCAGAAAAGCCCAAACAGATATCGCTGAAGTGCCAGCTGCTCCTGTCCAGCGTTAGTGTGAAAATCTGCTCTAATAGTTGCAGGTAGGAACATAGAGCAAATTGCTTTTCTCGTTGTCTTGCTGAATATGTAATCAATCAAAAGAAAGAAGAATTAAAGAGGCAGCCGGTGAAAGGCCTGGGATATTTGTAAACTATTGTGTAACAGACATTTCCTGGGGAGACGCCACACACACACACACACACACACACACACACACACACACACACACAGTCGCACATGCACACTCACGCCTAACTCCCAGAAAGGGAATCCATGATAGAGCAAAGTATTGTACCCTGACTTGGAGAACCAGTCAGTTTTTATTGGGGTAACGAACAGGACCATGGGTGAGGGGTTCCTTACAAGAGTAAGGATGATGCAGAAGCACAACTACATTACCAAAAGGTTCACCCCAAACCAGGAGATGACTCCAGGAAGGGGTACCCCATAGCTTTCTGTACAATTTGCAGGCAGCTCAACCATCTGAGAAATCTCTCCACAGCTGGTCTAGTTAGCTTCCTCACCCAGCAGCCCCTTCTATGATGCTGTGGAGAGGTCTTCTAGAATCTTCCACGTTTCCACTTTCCCTGACATGTGACCTTCTGTTTACCTACAGAGTCTCACGGGCTTTCCTCTCCCCGTCTCTCTCAGAGGCAGTGTTTCAATTTGGAAGAAACCGCCATATAACATACAACGTAAGATGTGACAGACGTGGAGCCCAAAGGCCACACTGTGGCTACCCTTAATAGCCTCTTGTAAAGATGCTCCCCAGCTTTAAATAGTTCCTGCCTGGCCAAGGTGGTGCCTTAGGCACAGACAGCCCGAGGCTAATGCCTGACTGTCTCTTGGCCTGAGACTGAGAGCATTTGCAGTGTAGAATAAATCCATCCAGGACTAAAAGCGCTATGAATATAGAGCGGTGATTAGGCAAGATTTAAAGGAAAAGAAGTGGGCCCTTTCTTGCCAGATGAAACGAGTTTATTACTGCTAAATTAAGCCAAAAATGAAAGCCCTGTGCATTTGCCGCTGATCCTGGGCAGATGCTTCCAATAGCCTTCCCTGTTGCAGTGTTGAGCCCCTCTAAGGCTGCCAGGTGCCTTCCATTGACACCGGCCAAGTAAATCTCAGGCCCACCAAAACCAATGTCCTCCCTGTTCATAAATATGTCCTTTTTATTGTCATGAAGCAAAATCCATAGACAACACATCATATCTACTAAAAGAATTTAAATTTTTTTTTAAAATCATAACCATTCAATTGAAGTATCAAAGAGAGTACAATACAGGTAGCATCATTTAGAACATCTGGTCTCAGGTGCAATAAAAAGACCTATGGCATTCAAGAGTGGCCTCGAGCAACAGCACTGGTTCTCAATCTGTGGGTCGTGACCCCTTTGGGAGTTGAATGACCCTCTCACAGAGAGTCACCTAAGACCACTGGAAAACACAGATATTTACATTATGATTCATAATAATACCAACATTACAATTGTAAAGTAGCAATAAAAATAATTTTATGGTTGGGGGTCAGCACAACATGAGAACTGTGTTAAAGGATAGCAGTGTTAGCGAGACTGAGAATCCCTGCTCTACAGACCTCTGAGAATCCTCCTGTATCTCAGATACCACAAGAGTTTGAAATGCATTGGAAATGTTGCCTGTTTCTAGTCCAGGTCCAGAAAGAGCAAAATGCAATCTTAAACTGTTTATACAACTGTTTTATTCATGGAAAATTGAGTATGTGCTAAATTCTACAGAGAACTCCTGGCCTTTAGATGTAAAACAGAAGCTGGGTTTTTAGACTCAAATAATTACAAACATACTTTCACCTACACAAAGTTCAGAAAGTTTCAGTTGTGTGGGGGAAGGTGATGGAGGCTCACTGCACGCTAACAAAACACCTGGGCTAATTAACTGATACGTAGGAAAGACCAGCTTAGGTTTGTAGTTTCGGTCTATGGTTTTGGTCTATGATTTCTTGACCCTGTTGTACTGAGCCTGTGTAGTATGAGGCACGGACCTGCTTTTTGTCCCAGCTGCCCAGCTTCCAGCCGCCTGGGTAGCTTACACCTGAAATAATCATGCAGAAATTGTATTAATTAAATTACTGCCTGGCCCATTATATCTAGCCTCTTCTTGGCCAACCCTCACATCCTGATCTAACCCATTTCTACCAATCTGTGTTCACCATGAGATTGTGGCTTACCAGGAAAGATTCAGTATGTCTGACTCTGGCGACTTTATAGCGGCAGCTCTCTCTCTCTGCTTCCTTCCTCCCAGAATTCAGTTCTGTCTACTCCGCCTACCTAAATGCTGCCCTATCAAAAGGCCAAGGCAGTTTCTTTATTCAACCAATGAGAGCAACACAAATACAGAAGGACCTCCTACACCATTTCCCCTTTTCTGTTTAAACAAAAAAGAAAGGCTTTCACTTTAACATAGTAAAATCACATATAACAAAACAGTTATCAAGCAAGAATTACAGTTACAATATTTAGATCCATTTTATCTTTTATCATAACAAAGGAAAACTATAATTATAACTATCCATTCTTCAACTCCATCAAAGACTCTAGAAGGATATAATATTACCTAAGTAAACGAGAAGTAAGCAACTTTCAAAACTCTAGAAGTGACAGAGACATCTTGCTGCCTGGACAGTCACTCAAAGTTTTTTTGTACCATTGGGACATCCATCTTCAGCCTACAGGCCTGTAGTATCCAGCAGACATTTTCATGAAGCAGGAAATTTCAAAGACAGTTCAATCACTTTCTTCTGTATCCTGCAGAATGTCTCACAGACTCTTTCATGAATCAGGAACCCTGAAGGATCATCTCACCTTTAGGCAAGTTCAGCAGTCCTTTCTCTGCGGGTTCTTTGTGTCCAGTTTATGCAACAATCCAGGCAAGAGCAGTTTCTTGCCTAAATGGCTAGCAAACTCCATAAGAAGCCTCTCCAATGCACTTCTTCCTCTTGAAGTAGCTTGGTGCTGCCAGGAGCAGATGTGTCTCATTGTCATGAAAAGCCCTAAGTTATTAAAACATTCAATGCCATATTCTGTCATCTTTGAAAGATATGAAGAATGCCTATTTAACTGAAATATTGGTGTAGGAGGTCCTTCTGCATTTGTGTTGCTTTCATTGATTAAATAAAGAGACTGTCTTGGCCTTTTGATAGGGCAGGACTTAAGCAGGGAAAAGAGAACAGAATGCTGGGAAGAAGACAGAGAGAGCCGCTGGCATGAAGCTGCCAAGTAAGACATGCTGAATCTTTCCCAGTAAGCCACGACCTCATGGTGACATACAGATTATTAAAAATGGGTTGAATCAAGATGTAAGAGTTAGCCAATAAGAGGCTAGAGCTAATTGGCAAGGCAGTGTTTTAAATGAATACAGTTTCTGTGTAATTATTTCAGGAGTTAAGCTAGCCGGGTGCAGGGAACACAGCCTGCTCCATTCCTCATACTACAGATTGGCTGCCCAACATGGTTGACTGACTCCACGTAAAATCTGAGAGAGCTTCAAAAAGAATACAGAGTTTAACAGAGTTTTTGCTGTTTGCTAGTGGGGTGCCACAGAGAAAATTTCTTCACTCAGCAGCTGCAACAATAAAAAAGCCGTGGCGGTTTTAAAATGCTGGCTTTCTGGGCTATCCTGCCAGCACCATCTCTGGCTCCTGCTGGGGACAGACTGTTTGGACAGGGTTTCTGACTAAAGTGCAACCATTTGCTTGATGGCAATGTGGACTCGCTGTGTGCCTGGAACTGTGCGTGGCTCAGGGGCACCAAATGGCTCTGAAACAAGCAGCTCCACCATGCTAGCAGCTCAGAGGCACAAGCGGCTCCGCCATGTTGGACTGGGCAGAGCAAGCAGGCAGTACCTGTATTTGAGCCTCTGAGCTGTGCACACTGCACCGCTAACATGGCAGAGCTGCTTGTGCCTCTGAGTCACTTGTGCCTCTGAGCCAACCATGGCGTGCAATGCCCCCCTTCCAGGCACACCGTAGCACTTTATCCACAAACCCCATTCAAATGCTCTATCTCCCGCAGGAGCCAGAGGTCACGCTGGTGGCACAGCCCAGAAACTGGTATTTCAAAACTGCCACTTTCTAGTAGACCTGATCCCGCTGCCTACCCAGGCAAGGAGCGCCAAGCCACAGGCATGGTCTCAGGTACTTTGTTCCCATCCATGCCCACAAATGCTCCATAGCCAGAGATTGCACAGGCAGCAGGAACCCTGAAGGATCATCTCACCTTTAGGCAAGTTCAGCAGTCCTTTATCTGCGGGTTCAGGAAGCCTCGTTTTAAAATGGTGCAGCTTTTTTTTTCCCACTACAGCTGAATCAGGAAAATCTCTCTTAAAGCAGCTGCAGCAAGCCACCAGCAAACAACAAGAAACTGTGTTAAACTCTCTCTCTCTCCTGTTTAAGCCCTCTCAGGTTTTTAAGTGGATTTAGTCGACCATGTTGAGGTGCCAATCTGTAGTATGAGGCGTGGGCCTGCTTTTTGTCCTGGCCGCCCAGCTCCCAGCCGCCCAGCTGGCTTACACCCAAAATAACCACACAGAAATTATATTAATTAAATTACTGCCTGGCCCATTATATCTAGCCTCTTCTTGGCCAACCCTCACATCCTGATCTAACCCATTTCTACCAATATGTGTTCACCACGAGGTTGTGGCTTACCGGGAAAGATTCAGCATGTCTGACTCTGGTGACTCCATGGTGGCGGCTCTCTCTCTCTCTCTCTCTGCTTCCTTCCTCCCAGAATTCAGTTCTGTCTACTCCGCCTACCTAAATGCTGCCCTATCAAAAGGCCAAGGCAGTTTCTTTATTCAACCAATGAGAGCAACACAAATACAGAAGGACCTCCTACACCAAGCCTGCAACATCATGGCATATATGGCTGGAACATAAAGCAAAGGAGGCCTGCTCACCTCAAGGTACATAGGAAACAGAGAAAGGGGCAGGGTTCCAAGATGAGCTTTGAGGTCACATTCTATTGACCTAAGTTCCTTCTACTGGGCCCTACCTCCTATCAGATCCACTGTCTCCCAAGCTACCACAGGCTGGGGACAAAGCCTGGAGGACATGTAAGATCTAAACTGTGACACTGCATTAGCCCAGTGTATCTCAGATTTCACTCATATTTTCCTGAGTCCAGTGAGGCAGAGTGCTCACATACACAAATTACGTCAAACCTGCTCATCAATGGTCAGCGGTAAAGGACAACAGAAGCCTAGGAGTCATGATGATCAAGTGTCCCCCTCCCCCCAAAGTCTCAGGAGAGCTGCTTCAGACACATGCCCTACCTGTGCCGCAGGTGGGGGACTCTGGACAACAGTCCACCATGCATTTGGCCCCAGAGTGACATGGTGTGCTGGGACAAAGTATTGAAATCCTAGTTCTCCGTTCAAGGACTGAGATGAATGCAGCCCAGGCTGCCTTGGCCAGATTCTCTTAACCTCAAGATGCTGCGTTCCAGTACATTCTCTCTGGGCTAATTCAAGACCACCTGGAAAACTGTTCTACTATCAAGAGATAATTCTTCATTCAAGGGAACAAACCCTAGTATACTGGGTCATGTAGCACCCCCGGCCTCTGCTCATCACTGGGATTACCAATCCCTTCCGTCTCAAACACAATGTCCAAAATTCTTTCCGGGAATTAGTGTCTATAGAGAACACTGTACTGGCCTCAGCTAACTTCTGCAATTAACAGCAATGGCTTAGCTCTTTCTGCAGTAGACACAAACATGATGGTGCACTTTAATCTCTTCATTTAAAACAAGCAAGTGACCCTCAGAATGGGTAATTCCCACCCACAAGGCTATTCTGTGGCATATTTGTAGCTATACTGTGTAGGTCTTCTGAGTCTTTGCTGAGTCCTATATCCACTCCTGAGTTTAATTTCAAATCTGAGTTTCTCTTAAGGCTTACGATAGACAGCTTTTTGTAACTACAACAAATATAGGGGAGGGGACCCGTTTGTTTTGGTGTACAGCTTCAGAGATTTCTGGGACAGTGGTATAGTAATACACTGTGATAGGGACTGTGTGATGGAGATAAGCCTAACTCACAGCATCCAGGAAGCAAAAAGAGAGAGTGGGAGGAAGCAAAGAAAGAGACCACCTTAAGGACACGCTCTGGATGGCCTACTTCCTCCAGCCAGATCCCACGTCCTAGGCAAAGCAAGAGACCACCTTAGGGACACATTCTGGATGGCCTACTTCCTCCAGCTAGACCCTGCCTCATAGGTAAAGCAAGAAACCACCGTAAGTACACACTTTGGAAGGCCTACTTCCTCCAGCCAGATCCCACTTCCTAGGCGAAGCAAGAGACCACCTTAAGAACACATTTTGGATGGCCAGCTTCCTATAGCTAGACTCCACCTCCTAAAGTTCCAAGTGTTTTCTGAAATACGACCACCAGCTGAGGACCTAGGCTTCTACACATGAGCCTGTGAAGGACATTTCATATTCAAACTATAATAAACCTTCAAAGAACCACTTCAAATAATTGTGTTTTATTTCACTGTTTTTAAAAATTATATTTCCTTTTATTGCTTTTCCTCAATGGATAATATATGGGTAAAAAGTCATGTGGAGACAGAGAGGGGGGGAGAGACTGGAGCTGACTTGAGCTTTTGAAAACCTCAAAACTCACTACCAGTGACTCAACTCCTCCAGCAAGGCCACATCTACTTCAGCAAGGCCACACCTCCTAATCCTTCCCAAACAGTTCCACCACCTGGGAGCCAACCATTCAAATACATGAGCCTGGGGGTGAGAGGGACCGGTGGAATTCTCATTCAAATCACCATACTCTGGAACTATGCTGGTTAGTTTTTGTCAATGTGACACACTGGGGTCATCTGAGAAGAGAGTGCTTCAGTTGAGGAATTGCCTCCATCAGATTGTCCTATAGACAGTGAGTGGAGGCATTTTCTTGATTAGGGATTGATATGGGAGGGCCCAGGCTATGATGAGCAATGGCGTCCCTGGAATAATATTATGGGGTTGTGTAAGAAATCAATCTGGCTGGGCAGGCAGTAGTGTTGTACACCTTTAATCCCAGAAACCTTCAAAACAGACCCATGAAGTTGGAGTCATTCGCCTCTTCACAAATAAGCAAAATGAGACCCTGAGAGGTTAAGATGCTGCCCCAAGGTCATATAGTTAGTAGGGTGAAAGAGCTAAAACTTTCCAAGTCGCCTTTCCCGCACGCCCATGTACTATCTGCTATCCTATCCTTCTTATTTTGCATAAATAGTATTTCTGCTTCCTTCATTTTTCTTTTCCTGTCTTAGTTGATTCTCTGTTTATTCACTTCTCGGTCAAACCAGAAAAAACAAAAATGACAATAACAAAAAAGCTAATGCTCCAGTATATCTACAGATTAAAACATGTTTATTGGTCCTGTTGAAGCAGGATCTCACAGGGTACCTCAAGCTAACCTCTAATTAGAGATCTTCCGGCTTTAGCCTCCCCAGAGTTGAGACTGCAGACATGTACCATCACTCCTGGCTAAAGTTAGTTTTAACTAATTAAAAAAAGTGTCCCCTTTAGATCCTTCATGTTATTAAATAATATGGCTACTGTACTATTTAAGAAAAGAGCTAGCTATAACTACATAAAACAAGGAAGAGGAAATGAGTGTACTCACACAGAGATATCTTTGTAGGTCTTAAACGAGTGTGTGTAAAGCAGTCCTTAAGTGATGGTGAACTAGGGGATCCAGGAACCTCACTAGTACTTGCCGGTTTCTCTGACAGGTCTGGGTGGGGTGGGGTGGCCCTACTACTAACCACTCTGTTTCTAGTTTGATCCTCAGAAACATGAATATGAAATACCCTGCTCTGGAAAGAGCAAAGGTACCAGCATGTTGACTGAGATAATCAGCAAGATTGGTAGAAGAAATGGATGTAAAAATATCCACAGAAGTCTAAAAATATAGGTGCTGCCAGGCAGTGGTGGGGCACATCTTTAATCCCAGCACTCAGAAGGCAGAGGCAGGCAGGTCTCTGTGAGTTCAAGGCCAGCCTGGTCTACAAAGAGAATTCCAGGACAGCCAGGACTGTTACACAGAGAAAACCTGTCTCAAACAAAAACAAAACAAATAAATAAATAAAAATAAATAAGTAAGTAAATAAAGGTGTTAATAAGATATAGAAACACAAAACGAGGCATTCACTTTCTTCCAATTTTCCTCTATTTAAAAATCTTTAAAACCAAAAGGTTAAATTTAAGGATGATACAAGTAAAACAAGTTATAAAGCCTTAAGTGCCTCTGAGATCTCAGGCTGTGACATGGTACTTCCAACCGCCTGATAAGCATGGGTCTGAACTGCCTCTTAACAAATCCACTCCCTCCAGCATGCTCATCACACCAAAAAGTATATGAAAAAAGAAAGACAAGGAGGAAGGCCTCAAGAAAAATCCAAGACAAAATCTTTCTAGAGTGGCCTGAGGCATTGAAAGCTAAGAATCATTTCTGGAAGGTACCTGCAAATGCCCCCAGATGAATTGATGCTAAGAGCGCTGAGCAATCTCTAATGCGTAGATGGTAAACCCCTCCAAAATACTGACTGATTGGCCAAAGCTTACAACCTGCTTCCATACAGAACCAATACCCAAAGTTATTTCCAGCCAGTGGGTAAACAAGCCAACATGTTGATCAAGTACATTTTTCATTTCTGATCTAATTGCCTGGGCATTACATAGTCAGAGCCACAGATCATTTCAACCTTGCAAATGTGTTCATTAAATGTTCTTATTTCCAGGGGCAGAATCCAAGTGTGCCACATAGCTCATAAATATTAATACCTGGACCACACTTCCCCTTCACAGCCTCTCCCCTGTAGATATTACTAAACAACTAATGGGAACACATAACAGTTTGTAATTACTTTTTGTTTTTAAAAGAAAGGTATAAATTCAGGTTTCTGTGCCTGAAGCAATAATCTAACTTATATTTGTAAATCTTATATCTTATAGTAGCACATGTTTATGCAAAAAAGCAAGCTTAAGCTTGTATTAAATAATTTCAAATGACTTGGCTGGCACCTTGAAAGATAAATTGTCATATAAAAGACCCCAAGGGTGAAGGGAAAGAGAAACTGCCCACAGATACTTTTCCCTTCCAACTGTCCTTTTCATAATAAATTATAGTCTTTTCTTTACCTTATCTACTAGGCTGATAATGCTGTGACAATAAGTTTGTCACTTGTCCTTGACATGTATGTTTAACCCAGTGATGCTCTTTAGACAATAAAGACGACGCAGGAAATGCCTCAGGGTAATTAGGTGGCGCTGATTTGCAATTCTGATTCACCTTCAAAGGCTGCAAAGGCCGCTGTTTTTAGGTACGTGCATTCTATAACACTCCTGGCATTTTCCTTTACATTGGTTGTGCACTTACCTCTTTCCCCTTGTTTGCTGTTAACCTCACCTACCCCACTGACCTTTCAAAGTTATATTCACAGAAGACGTTCCGTTTACAAGGAAAACAATATGATACCGCCACATTTTTAATAACTTATAAAATACGTGCCTAACAAAAGACCACATCTTAGCCAATGAATTTATTCTCAGCGGTCAGTAAGAGTCCAGTGAGTTAAAAACTCCCCTCCCAATAGCTTGAGCCTGGATGCGTTCCCGAGCTGGCCCACGATCAAAATGAGATCACTCTGAAAGGTCACTCCTTCTATAAGCATTATGCTCCCCCGTAGAAATCTTTTTGTCTTAGATTATTGCTACAGACTATGAAGTCTATTCACAAGAACATATTGCTGATAGTTCTGGGGGCTGAGAAGACCAGGCTCAAGTGGGTAGAACATTCTCTGGCTGATCAAGGCCAGTTTCAGGCTCATAGAGAACATCATCATGCAGCTGCCACTCACGTAGCAGGCGATAAGTTGGTTCTCTGGGAGCTGGGGGTGTAGCTCAGTTGGTAGAGCATTTGCCTATCATATACGGTGCTCTGGGTTCTACCTCCAGCACCATATAAATCAAGGTGGTGGCTCATGCTTGCAATGCTATCATGCAAGAGATGAAGGCAGGAAGGATATCAGAAGTTCAAGATCATCTGTGGCTACATAGTGAATTAGTTCCCTGGAGCCTCTTCATAAGGGCTATGCCAGTCACAAAGGCTAATATTCTCCCAGGTCATCACCTCCTAATTCCATAACCCCAAAGGACATATTACACATATGAATTCCAGGAGGGCATAAACGTTCAAACCATAGCAACCTTTTCCTCAGTTTCCCTGCCCTGGACTATTATGCTTTGTGTTTTCTTCCTCCCAACACTGAGTCACCCCACCCTTGGCTCTTCTTTGAGTCAAGTGCCTCTGCATCAACCTAGTGAGCATGTCCACTGTGGGCTGAGCAGCTCCTTGGACATCGTTGCATTGACTCTCACGTATCAGGAGAGAATTAGAGTGGCTAAAACTGCACACTCACCTCTGAAAACGGTCCGTTTCTTTTCAGACTTACCTTCCCGCCATAATAGGTGATATCCACACGCATGTCATTTCCTCATCTGTGGTAGTTGTCTGCTCCCCGCTACTTGGGCCATTTGGGATGCTAGCCATGAGTAATTCATAATTCCTGTGAGCAAGCTCTACAAAGAGCCCTTCCTTCCCATTGACCCAAAAGTCATGGGGATGAGGACCAAAAGCAGCATAAAACAAGTACATACACAAATACTAAGCTATAGTAAGCTAAATTAAGTGGGCATGGGTCCATTATAAGTAAGAACAACTTTAAATAAATCTTGGCAATTATGGTCACATAATGAGCTTCAGAGCAGTGGAGGGGAAGGTGGCTGGAGGTGGCAGAAATACACCTAAGAAAGTCTCAAGTGGGAAGGGGTAAGGAGCCCTGTCTGATTCGTGTTTAAGAAAAAGTTACTCTGCTATTTATTAAGGACAACAAGGAATACTTTGTCCCCAAATGGACCAAAACAATAAAGTTGTGTAGTAAAGAAGAGGGAAAGTAGGGATTCATATCTACCTGCAAGAGCAGGATAAAGGGATAGTGGATAGAAATTGCTAAGAGGAAACATGGGATTAAGGGGGATTCATGCAAAACACAGGCCAGGGTATCCAGAAAGATAGTGGGAGGTGAGAAACTGGATCAGAAGTGGAGGTGATAGGGTACCAGAGGGGAGATTTGGAATTTGGGTTGAATCAACTTAGAAGGATTCTGCAGTTGAAAACAAGACCTCAGACAGACAAGTCATAAAAGTTTTGAGGAAGGCTAGCTATAGCCGAGTTGGAAAAAAATGTTTGCCAATAATCACCATTTCATACACAAAGAATTTCTCTCTGAAACCTTTCTCTGCTCAACACTTGGAAAGTTTTATTCATTGTTTTATGAGAAAACAAGAAGCATTGTTTTGTTTTTAAATAAGATGGGGACAAATAATGTTGACGACAAATCTCTCCTTGCAAACAAGCATTTCTGTGTTTGTGATATATTTTAGATGGATGACCTCCTCCCTACCATGTCCCCAAAGCACAGCCAGAAAGAGCTGACAAAAGCTCTGAGCACAGAAAGCCAAGGGGTTAATATTAGCGTTCCAGGGCCCCCTCTGAACAACACAATCGCCAACTGTTTTTCCTGCCTCTACAGCAGGAACACATGTTCCAGTTTATTCCACGCTGCACCAGCTATTGCAAATGCATCTCAGGAAAGGGGTTTCCTCTGAAAACATTCGAAGCTATTTAAAGTAACTGCAAACATGTGCAGGCTTGCTTTGGGGACATTTTCTCCCATTGTTACCAGGGCCACGTTGGTCTGCTCACCGCTGTTTTCTCCCCTTTGGTTATGGATGACAGATGAATTTTTGCTGTATTTTGATCTCCTCCTCACCTCGAAACTTTCAGATTTGTTTTTAGCTGGGTGTGTTGAACACAGCAGTGTTTTGCAACGTGTGCTCTACGAAGGCTCTTTGATGAGCTTAACATTTTAGAGCTATAAAGCCCTTGGTGAATGCCTTCCAACGCTTAACTGAAAATATAAGGTTGTTTCCTCAACTTCTATGTCAGCACAGATGGTTTGGCTCATATGGATACTTTAAAAATTATATTTTAGTGCTAAGTATATTCATTTACAAAGCATAGCAATTTGAATATTTATTTATTTATTTATTTTTAAAATAATTGCCTTTAATATAGAATCTGGGCTTAAATACGTATTTCAAATATGGTAAAGAATTTAGCACTTTGCTTTTTTAATTTTTGAAAGAGCATCAAAACATCTGGCCCCTGGGTTGCTAGTGGGTGCTGTTTTCCTCCTTCTATTTTGTTGATGTCTTCATCATGAATATATCTTCTTGTCTTAAAAATTGAAGGAATAGAGCTGAGGAGATAGCTTAGCTGGTAAAACGTTTGCTGTTGCTAGGGGAGAAGGCCTGAATTAGGATACCCAGACCCGCATAGAAAAGCTGGCACAGTAGCGAGTGCCTGTAACCCCTAGGCTGGTTGGGTGAAGAGGAGAGACAGGCAGAGCCCCAGATCTAGTCTAGCCAATCCATTAGCTTCAGGATTAATGAGAGATTCTGACTCCGCAAATAATGTGGAGAAAGATAGAGGAAGACAGCCAGCATTGACCTGTGTCCTAGGCTCACACAATGCACCACAGACAGAGAGAGAAAAGGAGGAACATTTCCTTTACTTCATCCTGTCTAGCTCAGAGTATAGTGTTACTGTGGTTTGTTTACATAACAAGTTTTTCTAACTTTTGTCATTTCATATCAGATTCTAGCTTTACTTTTGGCATTTACTTAAGCACTGGAAAATTCAGGAAGCTGTTTGGGTTCTCTAGGAGGTAGACAACAAGACAGACATAATGTTCATTGACAGTAGCATCCATGAAAGGGCAGAGGATAGGAGTGGGCAGGGCACACCATCAGACAGCGATAAGAACCTAAGTAAAGTCTTTGGCCCGCAGAGAGCAAAGCTCCCAGAGGAGGAACCCCACTCCGGATAGAAACAGCTAGACTCTTTGGCAGCCATCTTGCTCAGCTATGGCCTTGTGTAGGACCTCTGGGGGAAACTGTGACAGACCAGCGAACTCCTAGAGGAGGCTCACTAACCACATTCCTTCCAGTTAACAGCCAGTCCTTTCTTGAAGGAGAGGCAGAGTAGAACATCTCAGGTCTTACCACAGACGGGATCCTGTTTTATTTTAAGCAAACAAGTAATCAAATACAGCCTTCTGGAAAGAAAGGGAAATTGCAAGACTAACAGAGGTAAATATTGCATCAGAATATGTAAATATGTACATTTTGACATCAGTGTTTAGTTTTTCTGACACCATACATAAACTTCTTATGTCTGGCTTGTTAATATTTCTAATCATATTTTCTTCACATAAACACACAGAGAATATAAGCTCAGAAATATGGACAAGGGTTGGATTGACCAAAACGTGCAGAGAAGAAACACACAAGCTCTTTATACACAAACTTCTGTTTTATTCTCAGAAGAAAGCAGACCATATAGGTAAAAAGTGTTGAAAAAGAAACACTGATGTTGCAAAGACATACAAATACCCAACACTTGATAATTTTGCATACATAAAGTATTTGGGAAGTGATTTTTTGAAAGAAGATATATTGGGTAGTTTTAGAAAAACTACTTGGCTGTTTTTAGAGACTCAACTAATTAGGAAAGTTATTAGACTCATAAATCTAAAGAAACCTCTTCAAAATTATTTGGAATTTTTACACATTCTTTCATAACTTATACTGGTTTCTTGTATTTGTACTTTCTCATAAGTACTGGGGAAATCAGTGTGCATGAATTATCCATGGACACCACCTATTAGTGAACACTTACTATAGTTAATGTTGAACATCTGCATTAATACTACACGAACCTATTAATTAACCCCTTTGTGCAGAACGTTTATGGTGCATGAGATTTGCCAATATTTTCCTCGAGATGATGCAGAAGTTAATGAGAACCGCACACGTGCATCAAGAGGAGGGCTGAGCTTTTGTCTCAATCTTATTAAACTTCTCCAGATGTGATAGCTTTGTCCTGTCTCCAAATGACTTTTTTATTATCACTTTAAACTAATAAGATTTCAAATTAGAAAACAAAGTAACACAAACAAAAGACTTCCTGAACTTCCATTTATTTTTTATTTTCCTTGGTAATTGTAAACTTCCTGGGGGTGGGAGAATGGTGACGGCAGGGTCAACATACAGCTGACGACATACAGCTCATAGAGGAAAATTTGTCCTCCACATAAACCTGAATATTGTCAAGTTTTGAAGAGAACTAAATCAGACTATATTGAACACAGCTAATCCATTGACTAATCCTATCTACAAGATACCAGCTACGTCTGTAATATTCTTCATGCCTCCACAGCCATCTTGTCAATTAATTATTTATTCATTCAACTCATGTTTAGTAGGCTTCTTATCTAATAGGCAATGTAAATACAAAAGTGAGTGAAGCCAGCATATTTCCTCCTTTTTGTTTTTATTGTTTTTATTGAGTTATATATTTTTTATCCTCTCCCCTCCCCTTCTACACTCTCCCAAAGTCCCCATGCTCCCAATTTACTCTGGAGATCTTGTCTTTTTCTACTTCCCATGTACATTAGATCCATGTATGTCTCTCTTAGGGTCCTCATTGTTGACGAGTTTCTCTGGAATTGTGAACTGTAGGCTAGTTTTTCCTTGCTTTATGTCTAAAAGCCACCTATGAGTGAGTACATATGATATTTGTCTTTCTGGGTCTGGGTTACCTCACTCAATATGATGTCTTCTAACTCCATCCATTTTCCTGCAAAATTCAAGCTGTCGATATGTTTTTCTGCTGTGTAGTACTCCATTGTGTAAATGTACCACATTTTCCTTATCCATTCTTCGGTTGACGGACATTTAGGTTGTTTCCAGGTTCTAGCTATGACAAACAATGCTGCTATGAACATAGTTGAGCACATGTCCTTGTGGTACGATTGAGCATCCTTTCGATATATGCCCAAAAATGGCATTGCTGGGTCTTGAGGAAGGTCATTTCCTAATTTTCTGAGAAATCGCCACACTGACACCCAAAGGGGTTGTAGCAGCTTGCATTCCCACCAGCAATGCAGAAGTGTTCCCTTTTCCCCACAACCTCTCCAGCATAAGTTGTCATCGGTGTTTTTGTTCTTGGCCATTCTTACAGGTGTAAGATGGAATCTCAGAGTTGTTTTGATTTGCATTTCTCTGATGACTAAGGATGTTGAACATTTCCTTAAGTGTCTTTCAGCCATTTTAGATTCCTCTGTTGAGAGTTCTCTGTTTAAGTCTGTATTTCATTTTTTTATTGGATTATTTGTTCTTTTGATGACTAATTTCTTGAGTTCTTGGTATATTTTGAAGATCAGCACTTTGTCTGATGTGGGGTTGGTGAATATATTTTTCCATTCTGTAGGCTGTCATTTTGTCTTGTTGACCGTGTCCTTTGCTTTACAGAAGCTTTTCAGTTTCAGGAGGTCCCATTTATTAATTGTTTCTCTCAGTGTCTGTGCTGCTGGGGTTCTATTTAGAAAGTGGTTCCCTGTGCCAATGCATTCAAGTGTACTTCCCACTTTCTCTTCTATAAGGTTCATTGTGGCTGGCTTTATGTTGAGGTCTTTGATCCATTTGGACTTGAGTTTTGTGCATGGTGATAGATATGGGTCTATTTTCATTCTTCTACATGTTAATATCCAGTTATGCCAGCACCATTTGTTGAATATACTTTCTTTTTTCTGTTTTATAAGTTTTGCTTCATTGTCAAATATCAGGTGTTCAAAGGTGTGTGGATTGATATCTGGGTCTTCAATGAAGTTTTATTGGTCCTCCTGTCTGTTTTTATGCCAATACCAATACTGTTTTCAGTACTGTAGCTCTGTAGTAGAGTTTGAAGTCAGGGATTGTGATGCCTCCAGAAGTTTCTTTATTGTACCGGATTGTTTTGGCTATTCTGGGTTTTTTTTCTTTTCCATATGAAGTTGAGTACTGTTCTTTCAAGGTCAGTGAAGAATTTTGCTGGGATTTTGGTGGGCATTGCATTGAATATGTAGATTGCTTTTGGTAAGATTGTTATTTTACTATGTTTTTTCTACCTATCCAAGAACATGGGTGATCTTTCCATTTTCTGGTGTCTTCTTCAATTTCTTTCTTCAAAGATTTAAAGTTCTTGTCATACAAGTCTTCCACTTGTTTGGTTAGAGTTATTCTGAGATATTTTATACTATTTATGACTATTCTGAATAGTAATGTTTCTCTGATATCTTTCTCAGCCCATTTAACATCTGTGTAAAGGAGGGCTGCTGATTTTTTTTTTTGAGTAAATCTTGTATCCTGCTACATTACTGAAAGTGTTCATGAGCTGTAGAAGTTTCTCGGTAGAATTTTTGGGGTCGCTCATGTAAACTATCATATCATCAGCAAATAATGAGAGGTTGACTTCTTCTTTTCCAATTTGTATTCCCTTGATCTCCTTTTGTTGTCTTATTGCTCTAGCTAGGACCTCAAGAACTATATTGAATAGATATGGAGAGCGTGGACAACCTTGTTGTATTCTTGATTTCAGTGGGATCACTGTTAGTTTCTCTCCATTTAGTTTGATGTTGGCTATTGGCTTGCTGTATATTGCTTTTATTATGTTTAGGTATGTTCCTTGTAGCCCTCTTTTCTCCAAAACCTTTAACATGAAGGGATGTTGTATTTTGTCAGAGGCTTTTTCAACATCTAATGAGATGATCATGTGGTTTGGTTTTTTTTTTTTTTCAGCTTGTTTATATGGTGGATTACATTGACAGACTTTTGTATGTTGAATCATCCCTGTATCTCTGGGATGAAGCCAACTTGATCATGGTGGATTATTTTTCTGATGTATTCTTGGATTCGGTTTGCCAGTATTTTATTGAGTATTTTTGCACATTGATGTTCATGAGGGAGAATGGTCTGTAATTCTCTTTCTTAGTCAAATCTTTGTGTGGTTGGGTATCAGGGTAATTATAGCCTCATAAAAAGAGTTTGTCAATGTTCCTTCTGTTTCTATTGTGTGGAATAATTTGAGGAGTATTGGTATTAGTTCTTCTTTGAAAATGTTGTAGAATTCTGTGCTGAAAACATCTGGTCCTGGGCTTTTTTTGGTTGGAAGACTTTTGATAACTGTTTTTTTTTTTTTGCAGTTATAGGTCTATTTAATTTGTTTATCTGCTCTTGATTTAGTTTTAGTAAGTGATATTTCTCCAGAAAATTGTTCATTTCCTTTAAGTTTTCCAATTTTGTGGAGTACAGGTTTTCAAAATATGACCTGATAATTCTCTGTATTTCCTCCGTGTCTGTTGTTATGTCCCCCTTTTCGTTTCTGATTTTGTTAATTTGGATAGTCTCTCTCTGCCTTTTTTGTTAGTTTGGATAAAGGTTTGTCTATTTTGCTGATTTTCTCAAAGAACCAGCTCTTTGTCTCATTGATTCTTTGTATTGTTTTATTTGTTTCTATTTTGTTGATTTCAGCTCTCAATTTGATTATTTCCTGCTGTCTAATCCTCCTGGGTGAGTTTGCTTCTTTTTGTGTTAGAGTTTTCAAATGTTCTGTTAACTCACTAGTGTGGGATTTTTTTTCCAGCTTCTTTATGTAGGCATTTAGTGCTGTGAACTTGCCTCTTAACATTGCTTTCATTGTGCCCCATAAATTTGGGTATGTTGTGTGGTCATTTTCAATGAATTTTAGAAAGTCTTTAATTTCTTCTTTTATTTCTTCCTTGAGCCAATGATGATTCAGGTGAGCATTGTTTAATTTCCATGTGTTTGTGAGCTTTGTGGAATTAGTGTTGATTTTAAATTCTAATTTAGGCCTTGGTGATCCAATAAGATACACGAGGTTATTCCAATTTTTTGTATCTATTGAGGTTTGCTTGTTACCTAGTATGTGGTCAATTTTTGAGAAGTTTCCATGAGGTGCTGAGAAAAATGTATATTCTTTTATGTTTGGATGGAATGTTCTATAGATGTCTGCTAAGTCCATTGAATCATAACATCTGTTAATTCCCTTATTCCTCTGTTAATTTTCTGTCTGACAGACCTGTCCAGTAGTGAGAGTGGGGTGTTGAAGTCTCCCACTATTAATGTGGGAGGTGTAATGTATGATTTAAGCTTCCATCACTGTGATAAAATACCTGAGAAAGTCAATATAAAGGAGGAAGGAAGTATTTCGGCTCACAGTTTCTGAGAGTTCAATTCCTGTTCCTTTGGCTGTGCTGTTTCTGGGTCCATGGTGAGACAGAAGATGGTGGAAAGGAAGTGGGGCAGGCTAAGCTGCTCATCTCCTGCCAGTCAGAAGGCAGAAAGAGAAGAAAGGACCTTGCAATAGCCTTTCAGACACACTCCCTCTTGAGCGCCAATTTCCTCCAGCTTCACAGTCTGTCACCTCCCAATGGCACCACTAACTGGGGGCCAAACCACCAACCCATGAACTTTTTAGATAGTTCATATCTAAACCATAACAAGAGGGTTGAATCCTGTTTGGGGATCAGAAAGATTTCCTTCAAAAAACAACACAGAAGAAGTGAAAGCCGGACAGGAAACAACTACAAAATATTTCCGTACCTAAGACTCAGGGAACACTGAGGAAGAAGAGGAGGAAAGACTGTTAAGAGCCAGAGGAACAAGGAGTTTGCTCTGAGATTGAGTCTCCTAGGAATGTCAGGAGCTACACCCATAAAGTCCCACCAACATGGCCGCCCAAACATGAGGTGAACAAGAATGATACCAACAGACATGCCAAAGTGGACAGGGAAAAGCCTATGAGGCCTCAGCCCTCAACCCAACAAATGACTGAAGACAAAGGAAGAAAGCTGGGCATGGGAGCGGAGGGCTTCACTAGGGAAGAGCACTTGAGCTGGCTGTCCCTGAAAACATACATACAAGTAACTTTATAGGGACTGAGCAGGTTGTATTTAGTGATATGCATGTACATAATAAATGCATGCAATAACAATTAATAAAAGAAGAGGCCATGAACTCAAAGAGTAAGGAGGTGATCTATGACAGGCGGTTGAGGGAGGAAAGGGAAGGAGAAACATTGTGATGGTATTATAATCTCAAAAATAAAAGTAAGTTGGCTATCGCATTAAAACAAACAAACAAAAAAATAAGCAGGGAAACGGAAGTGTGAGGAAGTGGGGTGGGGAGGGGTGCGGGGGGTGGGCAGGAAAACAGTGGCCCAGCCTAACAGTTTCAAAACATAGGAACAGGGTGTCTAGGGTGTTGCTTAGAGGCAGGAGAGGAAGGCCATACAGAGTGACCCTGAAGAAATGGGAAAACCCTTGCAGGGCCCCTGATCAGTTTTAGAAATTGCCCTAATTGCAAGGGCAGGAATGACTAGGAGTAGGTTTAAAGAAATACGAATCATCAGAAAACACTAGTCAGCATCACTGGGACAGAGCAAGCGCTAGTCCACTGCCTGCTTTAAACAAAGCTTCTTTGGCATACTGCCACAGTTACTCATTTATAGACTGTCCGTGGGTGCCTTTTGCTACAATACAGAGCCAAATAGCTGAGACACACATGCTAAATATTTCCCATCTGAGTCTTTAGAGAGAACGTTTCCCAACGCCAGCAACAATGAGATAGCTTTGAGAAGTCATAGAGGGAGAGGAGGGAGCCTTGTACGTAGCTTCAAAGAGAAAAGAGAAAGAGTAGACTGGGAAAATGAGCCAGCAGAGGAAATCAAGTATGCTACCCTCTGTTAGGAGTTTTTGGCCCCATTTTACAGACTCAGAAACAAAGGTTTCAAGAATGTAGTAGACTATAGCACACAACTGCAAATTCCTCTCCTTCTATGCATATCCCTTTGTCAGAGGCACTTCTGCTGCTTCCAAGAAAGGTGGGCTACACTAGTGCCTTAAACCCTGGGCCACCCTGGTGCCCGGCCTTGGTAAAATCAACATAGCAGAAATTGTCTGAGTTCCAAGCCTCAGTTGGAAGAGGCCTTCCTTTTTCTTTCTCTCCCTCTCTAGTCCTTACTCTCCCACAAGGAGGCCTGAGCGAGCCCTTTTGAAGATGAACAATCACATGGAGAGCCTCCGTCAGCAATGCCAAGGCACTGGCTGCTGCCAGTTCAGTGAGCTCCTGGCGAGCGCAGCCCAAGGTGCTGCTGACTCACAAAATCTTCAGCTAATAACAAATGTTTCTTTGAAGCCACTAAGGGGATGACTGAGACAAAGTGTTGTGACCAAGGTCCCACGGCCTTGTCACTGCCATGAAGCAAAGCAAGGACTCAGACCAAGTCTTTAGGGTGGTGAGTCTCTATCAGCATCGCTCTTCACACCCGAACACGGAAAGTAGCAGCAACCCGTGATGCTGTGCTGTCTGTCTTTCTAGAGTTCTAGCTCAATGCCCTGGCATGGCTTATTTCAGAGCTGAGAAATGCATTGCTAGTTAAAGGGTTCTGATGATTTCTTCTCCAAGGAAACAGACTATAGAGGATTTAAAAATGTTTTCCCAGTGCCAGTAAGTTGTCCATGTGCCAGAAATGTCACCACACTCACACACACACACACACACACACACACACACACACACACACATGCTTGTAGGCAGCAGTGCTTAGACTCAGTAAGTTATTAGATAGCAGAGAGGAGAAAGTATAAATATGGAAGAGGGATATATTGGGGGACCCAGGAGCAGACAGAGAAAGGAGTGGGAGCTGAATAGGATCAAGATACATTGTACAGGGGCTACAGCGATGGCTCCACTGTTAAGAATGGGAATTGTTCTTGCAGAGAGCTGGAGTTCAGTTCCTAGCACCACTCAGGCAGCTCACAACTGCCTGTAACGCCAGGGATCCAACTCCCCCTTCAGGCCGCCTACAAGTACACTGCACCCACATGCAAACACCCACATGCATACACAGAAATACAAACCAAACAAATTTAAAAGATATGTACAAGTATAAAATTGTCAAATAATAAATAAAACTTTTTTAAATATTATTCCATCTTGCCAAGTGTCTACCATTTCTAATACATGCATGCCTGTTGTCTGGCTAGCTGGTTGGCTTGCTTGATTTCTCTCTTCCCCATCTAACTACACAACATTTTTATTCAACCCTCCACCACCACAGATTCATTGCTTTGGTGTTAAATAGCATCCCAGGTTTTGACTCTGCAGGTAGAAATGTGTCAGTGGATGGCTCCTTGAAAAGCATTGTAAACAAAATTAATATGGCCAAGAACAATCCTTGTGACGACATAGTTTAAGAGAGATGCCCCCACATCAGGGCACTGGACTGAGCTCCCAAGGTCCAATTGAAGAGCAGAAGGAGGGAGAATATGAGCAAGGCAGTCAGGACCACGAGGGATTGGTCCAACCACTGAGACAGTGTGACTGATCTAATGGGAGCTCACCAAATCCAGCTGGACTGGGACTGAACGAGCATGGGATCAAACCGGCCCCTCTGAATGTGGCTGACAATGGGGGCAGACTGAGAATCCAATGATAATGGCACTGGGATTTGTCTCCACTGCATGTATTGGCTTTTTGGGATTCTATTTTATTTGGATGCATACCTTCCTAAGCCTGGATGGAGTGGGGAGGGTCTTGGACTTAGGACTGGAGGGGAAGAAGGAAGAGTGAGTGGGGGAGCGGAAGGGAAGTGGGAGGAGGGGAGGAAATGAAAATTTTGATTGGTATTATTTATAAAGTAATAAAAAGAAGAAAAGAATGCAACAAAATGATGGCACCTATTTAAGAAAAAAAAGAGAAAGAGATGTCCCATTGGCTAGCATCAGTCAGCAGGTAATGGAGCCACTGGACAATGGAAATGGCTGGAATTTTCCTTTACAGTTAAGTCTATTTAATCTTGGGAAAGAGAAAGAAAATTTTTTAAATTTATTTTATGTGCATTGGTGTGAGGGTGTCAGATTCCCTAGAGCTGGAGTGATGAAGACAGTTGTGAGCCACCATGTGGGGGCTGGGAATTGAACCCAGGTCCTCTGGAAGAACAGTCAGTGCTCTTAACTGCTGAGCCATCTCTCCAGCCATGAGAAAGAAATTTAAAAAAAAAAGTAAAAAAGAATCAAGAAAGAAAAATGATAAAGAGCTGATTTTGCCTGCTAGAATCTAGACCCATGTGAAGAGACATTCCATGCAAATGAAGCAAGGACATCTGACCCTCACCATGCTAGGCTCTATCTCCTTCAATTCTACTGTTTCCATAAGTGAACCACACTTACAAGAAGTGCCCATGTCCCTGGAACATTCCTACTCCCCCCCCCGCCGCCCCTTCTTCTTTTCTGTTGTCCATGAAAACCCTCTCTCTGAGAAGTAGCTCTTAGTGGTCTGTATGGCAATGAACTTAAATGAACATGTGTCTATTTGCTTCAGAGAAATTACATCTGAGATCCCATAGGTAGCCATTGATGAATTAGATGGACCATAGCCTGTCAGTCATTCTTATAAATCCCCTCTCCCTCAGAGAGGAAGGGAAGGAGAGAGAGAGAGCTCCTATAAGTTTTCTCACTCTAAAAACCCTGGTGAATACAGGCATGTATTCACAGAATTTAGGAATAAAAGTCTCAAGGGGAAAAAAAGGAAACAGAAAGTGGGGTGGGGCAGTTGAAGTATTCTCCTGGCAATGGGTTCAGGCGAAGATTAGCTTAGATGATTGTTGCGTAAGCAGAGAAGCCAAAGAAAGGTAATATGCTTAACAACAAACAAGAGCCGTGGTTTGGAGTGGACCAAACGAGTCCCAGGCATACACATACAGGCATAAATTAAGTACAATGGGAAAGAATTGGCATAAAAGGGGTGTTAGAAATGCCAGCTGAGGTTATGATCACTATGGACAGAGAGACTGATTCAAAGAGAGACTAAATCACTAGGATGACTGAAGCAAAAGACTTACCGTATCAAAACAGTTGACAAAGACAGAGCCAACCATTTCATTTCAGTGTTACTCTTATACACTGCTAATGAAAATGGCAATAACCTCTTAGGAAAAACATTTTTCATCTCCTTTAAGGCCAACTATTCATCTACTCTATGACCCAGCAATTCCTCTTCTAGGTATTTATCCAAGAAAAATGAAAACATGTGTTCTCAAAAAGATTCATACAGGAATGTTTATAGCAGTCCTATTTGTAATAATCATAAATTGGAAGTGGCCCAAATGTCCATCAACAGGAGAATGGATAAACAAGTTGTGGCATATTCTTACCATAACAGAAACAATTCTCGGTAATAAGAAGAATGAACTACTAATGCATAAAACAACATTGATAAAGAGTAAAAATATTACATTGGGCCAAGTCTTGTCAATCTGCAGTGCACAGGCCCAATGTAGTTCACCATCTACATTAAATAAGGCACTACTGGAATCCAGTCACACCCTTTCATTTCCATACTTTCTGTCCTTGCCTTGGTGCTACAGCAGCAGAGCTAAGAGTTGAGAGACCAGAACTACAAAGCCAAAAACATTACTATTGAGTTCTTTATACAAAACATCTTCCTATCTCTGACTTAAAGGGGAAAAAAAAAAGACCATCATCCACCATGATCAAGTTGGCTTCATCCCACAGATGCAGGGATGGTTCAACATACAACAATCTGTCAACATAATCCATCATATAAACAAGCTGAAAAACAAAAACCACATGATCATCTCATTAGGTGCCGAAAAAGCATTTGACAAAATACAACATCCCTTCATGAAAAAGGTCTTGGAGAGAGCAGGGATACAAGGAACATACCTAAACATAATTAAGGCAATATACAGCAAGCCAACAGTCAACATCAAACTAAATGGAGAGAAACTAACAGTGATTTCATTGAAATCAGGAACAAGACAAGGTTGTCCACTCTCTCCATACCTATTCAATATAGTTCTTGAGGTCCTAGCTAGAGCAATAAGATACCAAAGGGAGATCAAGGGGATACAAATTGGAAAAGAAGAAGTCAAATTCTCACTGTTTGCTGATGATATGATAGCTTACATAAGTGATCCCAAAAATTCTACCAAGGAACGTGTACAACTCATAAACACTTTCAGCAATGTAGCAGGATACAAGATTAACTCAAAGAAATCAGTAGCCCTCCTTTACACAGATGATAAAAGGTCTGGGGAAAAAATCAGAGAATCAACACCCTTCACAATAGCCACAAATAGCATAAAATATCTCAGAGTAAGTCTAACCAGACAAGTGGAAGACTTGTATGACAAGAACTTTAAATCTTTGAAGAAAGAAATTGAAGAAGACACCAGAAAGTGAAAAGATCTTCCATGCTCTTGGGTAGGCAGAATTAACATAGTAAAAATGGCAATCTTACCAAAAGCAATCTACATATTCAATGCAATGCCCATCAAAATCCCAGCAAAATTCTTCACAGACCTCGAAAGAACAGTACTCAACTTCATATGGAAAATCAAAAAACCGAGGATAGCCAAAACAGTCCTGTACAATAAAAGAACTTCTGGAGGCATCACAATCCCTGACTTCAAACTCTACTACAGAGCTACAGTACTGAAAACAGCCTGGTATTGGCATAAGAACAGACAGAAGGACCAATGGAACTGACTAGAAGACCCAGACATCAATCCACATGTCTTCGAACACCTGATCTTTGATAAAGAAGCAAAAAAAATCAAATGGAAAAAAGAAAGAATATTTAACAAATGGTGCTGGCATACCTGGATATTAACATGTAGAAGTATGAAAATAGACCCATATCTATCACCATACACAAAACTCAAGTCCAAATGGATCAAAGACCTCAACATAAAGCTAGCCACAATGAACCTTATAGAAGAGAAAGTGGGAAGTACACTTGAATGCATTGGCACAGGGAACCACTTTCTAAATAGAACCCCAGCAGCACAGACACTGAGAGAAACAATTAATAAATGGGACCTCCTGAAACTGAAAAGCTTCTGTAAAGCAAAGGACACGGTCAACAAGACAAAATGACAGCCTACAGAATGGAAAAATATATTCACCAACCCCACATCAGACAAAGTGCTGATCTTCAAAATATACCAAGAACTCAAGAAATTAGTCATCAAAAGAACAAATAATCCAATAAAAAATGAAATACAGACTTAAACAGAGAACTCTCAACAGAGGAATCTAAAATGGCTGAAAGACACTTAAGGAAATGTTCAACATCCTTAGTCATCAGAGAAATGCAAATCAAAACAACTCTGAGATTCCATCTTACACCTGTAAGAATGGCCAAGATCAAAAACACTGATGACAACTTATGCTGGAGAGGTTGTGGGGAAAAGGGAAC